>CM067374.1:28056005-28157505 GCA_034401795.1 Chaetoderma sp. LZ-2023a
TAGAAATGTCTTTTTAAAGATTTTATTGTTTTACCATTAATTAAGCTCTATCACGTGTTCTCCGTCAATATAAACAACTTGGGAGGGGTGGGTGGGGTGTTGATAGACACGCTTTTTCATTCGTCCTCCTAATTACTTGGTTTTCGAGGGGTCGTGGACCATTTGCTTATATATGAATTGGCAAAATGGGGCGTGTTCGGTGAGCGTGTTTGTACAAGGATTCCCATCACAACACGCCCCTTTTGACATTGCATATATGAGCAAATAGGTCATGCTTCCTCGAAAGCCATGTGATCTGGGAATGTTTGTCTATAGTCCCTATTACTACTAAGGACCACCACTGTTCAGGGGATTGTTATGATAAAACAAAATTGCTATCCTTATTACGTCTGTGTGTTCGTCACAAGCACATCCGGTACCTTTGCAAACTATATGTGCCCAGGGCGTGCGTGCGTTCGTACGTGCATGCGTGCGTGTTTGGGTTTGTGTGTTTGTGTGTGTGCGTGCGTGCGTGCGCGCGCGCGTGCGTGTGTGTGTGTGTGGTGTGTGTATGCGCGTGTGCGTGTGTGCGTGTGCGTAATCATTGTCATATGTTTAAGACACATCCATGCTGTTTATCCTTGTTAAGATAATGTGACAATAGCTGAATACTTAGCTATTGAATTAGAGTGAGTATGTTTACTGTCAATAACAATAATTTCTGTTTATATTTATACTTCACTTGTTGGTCGATATATGTGTGTTTATTTTTTGCCATACACTGTGTAGCACTAAACATCAAACAACACCTTTACTCTCTTTGTCACCTCCTATCATTCTGAAATCTCAGAGGTCTTTTCTCAAAGGACGGAATGTGTTTGAAAACTCAGAACTGGGAGGGTTAACTACTTGCTCAATATAATAGTGTGCATTGGAAACTCTCTCTACCTTGTTCGCATTAGGAAGACTGAGAACAGTCTGAAGCTGATGAACGTAGCTACGTGTGTAATTGATAAGGAGATATAACAATGTTAGGAAGATTGACAAGACGCTAATGCCAATGAAAATAACTGCCTGGATAATTAATGAAGTGAGATAACTGTGTTCGGAAGACCGACAGCACTCTGATGATGATGATGCATGTAACTGTGTGTATAATTGAGACCTGTGTATCTTATGCAGTAGTTAAAACACTTCGTGAATAAACCGGACAAGAAAGTGACACATATTGTTAGTAAGTATTGCTTAGTGGACACAGGAAAATACTGTTATTCATTTTATTCTATATGCCAGAAACTTCCCGTCTGTTGTAGACACCGATTGTTGTCTACTCCACACTTGGTGGTCCACCGATTGTTGTCCATCTTTTGGGTTAATCGTTGCTGGACCATACGTAGAACGTGAATAATCACATGCCACGTACCGGATATGTATGATTGAGGAATGTTCTAATAGTCACTGTTCATCATTACTACCAAGCTAAACATCCAGTCATAAAACAGTCAATGTTATTTAGTTATTTATATTTTTTGGTTTAGTACTTTTGCGTCATAGTAAAATTTATAATTATTCCGCTTAGTTAATGTAATATTAAATCTATGATATTCTGAAACGACCTACCATGGCGCTAGTAATCCCATCAGGTGTGACACCAAGTAACAGGACGACAGAAATGGCACGGGGAACATTTCTATTAGCTTTAAGCAGTAATAAACAGATACCAGAATCTCTGTGTAGACAATTCCCATTCGTATATCTCCCTGTCGGTGCAGTACTTAACATCCTTTTAGTTTATTGTATAATCGCATCCGAGAAATACAAATCCCCTTTGTTCACATTCATTGCAAGTTTGGCCATTACTGATTTTCTGTCTTGCGTAGGATTTGCTGGATGGGCGGGGGTGTTATATCCTGCGGTCAGTGCATCTCATCCAACACTAACGTGTGAAGTACTAAAGTTTGTGGCAGGGTGTGGCATGTCTGGAAGCGCATATCATCTGACATTCTTCTCGTGCCTTAGATATTACCAACTCTGCTATCCTCTGCAAGCCAGGGCAAACGTCACGAGAGGATTTGTACTCAAACTATGTATTGGAATCTGGCTCGGTAGTATCTTGGCATGGGCAATAATCATCATATATTTCTATGCAAGTGATATGATGTATGACGGGAAGGTAGTTCCATTCTGCACATTCTCAGGTGATGTTATTATTCGAGATTGGTGCTACCTTGTATTTAACACCGTCACTCCATGTGCCACCATACTAACCATGCACATTCTGAAGTACGTGCAACTTCTCTTCCAAACTAAACACATAAATGTGCAACATAAAATTCAGAACACCGATGCACGTGCAGTTGCTATAGTGATCATATTGTTTTTCATTGCATGGTGTCCCGTAAATACGTATGCCATGCTTCGCACATATGCCCCTAATGAAGGTGCTTACCAGGACAAGCTGTTCCTTGCATTGGCATACATGATTGGTTATAACAGCAGCTTAAATCCGCGTGTATATGTCTTTGCTGTAAAGTCAATAAGAACTGATATGCAAAGATTTCTCTGTTCTGGACTAACACATTTTCGGATGTAAGCTAATCAAGTAGAATTTTAAAAATGACTTATTTGTTCTGTAATCTAATGTTTGAATGATAAAAAGACATGATCTACTATCAGTACGGGTTATTAAACATTTTGAGGAGTCATGTAGAAACGCCATGCAGGTATATGGCAATGGCCTATTGTTATCGCCCTATTGTTTGATTCTAGTTGTAAATGTGGGAGATGATTGGACTCGAGGTCTAGCTGCCCTTGACAATCATCTTGACACGACTATTATTTTCATTCACCTCTCGATATGGCAAGCCTGTATTTGACACTAAACTTTGTGACATCATTTCCGATATGAATATTCATTAATATCATTTGCATCATGTCGTTATTACAAGTTGTTCTAGTTGTACATAGGACCGACTTAATATAGTGGTATTCCCCGAGAGCCAAGTATTATGGCTGTATTTCACAGGGCATGTTAAATGTCACTGACTGATTCATGTTAAATATACCACCATATGTATTTCGCAATCATTGTGTGATAGAAACATTTAATGCTGTATGTTTTACTATGTAAATATTTGATAATCGCTCATTCTGGGAACGAACAAGCAAACAGAATGGATTGTTGGATGATGGCCAGATATCATCTGGTGTAGACAGGCATGGTCCATTTAGCTATGGCGTGCTATATATTTTATACCTGTTGGAATGTTGCCACGTAGCAGCCACGTAGCAGCCAGCAAGGAAATTAAATTGATGTAATATTAATGCATCACACTCCAGACTGTCACTGGCCGATTTCCGCTTGTTTAACAAAGCCACTGTGTGTACACAGAGTTGCGCGTAAGCGTCTACAACGAATTGACGAATTTGACACAGCGCATCTTGACGAAGCATGGCTGCCATCCGATGCGTCAATACCTCGTAAGCCATTACCGTAGGATGTTGTTTGAACAAACAGATTTATCCCGAGTTCGTGAAATGGTTAAATCGAACGGGGTTTCTTTGGCTTTCGTAATAGTAGCGTGGTAATCTGAGCCATGTTTTACTCACACTTGTTTCTTTCCAGACATGAGTCATCATGTATGGGCCAGATCAGGGATTAACCCCTAATGGAATGAGATGTACGAGAACCGAGTGAACCCTAAGGTCTTCACATTATAAATGAATAAGACAAGCGTAGTCATTAACCTATAAGGCGAGATCTACCTAGGTTCCGTACGACCACACCTTGAGCATGGGTCCAGCTCATGGATGACAGCAGCTAAATCTCATCAACAGAACCTCGACAGAGTACAAAACCAGGCACTGCGCATCATCACTGGTGGAATGAGATCAACACCAATAGAAAAAATGGAGCAGACAGCAGGCATCCCCCCACTTAGTAAAGGAAGGGGAATGCAAAGCACTGATCCAAGCTGCAAGGTTCAAATCGTTCAACAACCACCCGATGAAGATCAGGCAAGCACAGCTGTCATCAGGAAGACTTAAAAGATCAGGTTTTGTGAAAGAGACAAAAGCACTTCAAAGGAAACACCAAGAAATGTTGCCAGCACAAATAGAAGATCCAAACCACACCCGTGACCCCCCACCCTGGAAAAACAAACTAGAGAGCATAGCTATTCGCACCACAGTACCTCATCTCACAACCAAAGATGAACACAGTGATGTGAGCAAGAAGGCCCTGACCCTAGCCATGCTGGAAGAAATGTACCCTCAGGAGACATGGATAAGGATCTACACAGATGGATCAGCCAAAGATGCAATTAGGAGCGTAGGTGCCGGACTGCACATACAGTATCCAAACGGACAACATGAGTCAACTGCAATACCGACAGGCAAACACTGCACAAACTACAGAGCTGAAGTCGAAGCACTGGTCCATGCAGCTAATACCATCGGCAGAACAGCAGACCCTATTGCACAGATTGCCTTTTTATCTGATGCCCACTCCGTCATTGAGGCTATCACTAAAGGTAAGCTGCCACAACTTGAAGAAGCATTACAAACCATCAAATGTTTTCGGATAGCATTGCAGTGGATCCCCTCACACTGTGGAGTCCAAGGAAATGAGGAATCAGACAAGATGGCAAAGGTGGGTGCAGAAGAGAATCAGACAGAAAACATGGTTATATATACAGAGATGAAGACTATCATCAAGTCCCTCTATAGAACACCTCAATCAGAAGATGCCTAACATCATCTCTCGAGGCCAGAACAAGTGACCATTTTTCGTCTCAGAACTGGACATAACAGACTAAACCAACACATGTACAGGCGGTTCCACCTTACGACATCGCCCGTTTGTCCTTGTGGAGAAGCAGAACAGACCACAGCGCACATACTTCAATGTTGCAGTACGTATCAGCTGCTGAGAGAAAAGATCTGGCCTTTGTCAACCTCTTTACTTGAAAAGCTGTATGGGCCTGTGGAAGAACTGCAGAAAACCACAGATTTCATCCTGAGAACGGCTCTCCAAGTGTGATACCAGCGATCGAAAAGAAGAAGAAGAAGAAGAAGAAGAAGAAGAAGAAGAAGAAGGCGAGATTGTAATGCTTAAGAATGCATGGGATTCGCGTTTGATGACGAACTAACAACACAATTGTGATTGTTAGCTGGTCGAATATTCGTTTTGATCCGTATGGAACTGAATTGAACCAGTATCATTGACTGTTCAATACGCCCTAATATTGTGAAATGCTGAGAGATTCCATTGGGATTCCCTTAGGATTCCCTATACGTCACAAGATATCGCTCTCACTTCTTATTCGAATGTTTGTAAGGACAAATTCGATTGGTTGAAAGTTTTGTATCCTGGTTTATGGGGTTATGAGATAAATATGTTGCCAAACTCTATATATAAGGTGCTGATAGCTTTGAAAATTATCTTTTATCATTATATCACAATGCTAGGCCTACTCCTGCTTGCATTAGAACTTTCAATAGGATTTGTAGCAGTTATTATCATTATATACAGTACATGATTGTGGCATATACAAATAAATCGCCTTAACACTCTTACAAGTTACTGTAATTTTTGAAAGTCTAATTTAAGTTTAAAATTATATTTATCAATTTGTTACACGCACTTTAGTTAGATCTTCAGAATAAACTCTAGAATCTGTGTTAGAGAGAAGGGCAATCTTTCTCCCGAATCTCGATGCTTTAATAATTGACCCCGAGCATCGAGTCAAAAGCCGAGTCTTGGCAAGTCAGTATCAGAATCAAGCTGCCATTGTAAGTAACCCGAAGACGTTCCCAACTTCTTCAGAGAGTACATGACACAATGCGAATATAGGGTAACTGTTATTATAAATGTTGCATTTGGTTTATGTACATTTTCTAATAACATACTATGATTTTAATTAATTTGCATACACTTTATAACCACTTAGTGAGATTTTGATTGGTTTATCTACATTTCCTAACAACCTACTGTTATTTTTTTACTGGTTTACGTACATTTCATAATAACATTGGATGATTTGATTGGTTAATGCATATTTCATAATAACATTGGATGATTTGATTGGTTAATGTACGTTTCATAAACACATTGGATGATTTGATTGGTTTACGTACATTTCATAATAACATTGGATGATTTGATTGGTTAATGCACATTTACTAACACCGTGCTGTGATTCTGATAGGTCTAGCTATGTATATTACATAAGAACGTACTATGATTTTGATTGGTTTATGCAGAGTTTGTAACAACGTAGTGTGGTTTTACTTGGCACACGTTGGCGATGTAAATGTTTATATTTAAGATGCATAAGTAGCTACCATACTTTCTCACTTCTTGCTCTACAATAGTATCTAGCAGAGACCTTGAATTTCTAAAATACAAGAAATGGTAAATTCACAAAATGCAAATATGGATTTTCATTGTGAGTCTATCTTAGGAATTGTAAGAATCAGATCAAGAGAATAAATTATACATTATATTATTATGTGCATGCATGTGTGCGTGCATCTGTGTGTGCTTGCATGTGTGCGTGCGTGTGTGCGTGTGTACGTGCGCATAGGTGTGCATCTATGTGTGTATGTGCTTGCGTGTGTTCGTGTGTGTGAATGTATATCCGTGTGCATGTGTATGTGCGTGTGCGTTCGTGCGCACGCATCTACATGTGTAATCTAGACATTATAGGATATAAGATGCAGAATGCTTGTTCTCTATATTTTAGTTCTGAGGCATAACTAGTTATTTCCAACTATGTTTGAATTATTAAGTTTCATATTCACATCTATTATTATTTAAAACACATTCTAAATTAGCCCCTACACATGTCCTCACGCCTCGTCCTTGGGTGAAGTATTTTAGTGGCTTGCTGTACAAATGGCTTATTACACCGAGAGCAACCTCAATGCTTCTCATATGTTAGAATCATTCTATGACTTACTAATTCTATGACTTACTAATTCTATGACTTACTAAATAACGTTGAAATATGAATTCCTTACGTTTCCTATCGTGACTTATCTTCTGGCAGTAATATGTCTTATTATGCAGGGAGCAAGAATACGGTATATCATTTGCACAAGTCCTTGTTTGGCAAAATAATTACATTTACATGTACGTTGGTTCTTATACAGAATGCAGGAACAAGATTTCATATTTATTGGAACATGACCACGTGAAACACTAACGTAACTGGCTGTGTAAAAGATTTATTACACTATGACAACATGCAATATATGCCATTCTGTCATTTTCACTGCCTCAGGTTGGAGACGATCTGGTTTAGGAGTAATTATAATACATCCCTGCAGCATTGCCGGACAATGTGCTATATCAGCGAGTCCCCCTAATAGTTTCAATTCTACTTTTTTTGCTCCTAGTGCATGGCCAACTCCTAAGCTACAGAAAGATACTTGGGCTTTCTGTACATTGAAGTTTCCTAAATTAGCGTAACATTTCCCAGTCATCTGGGTTCTTTGTTTGAGACTACGTTTTATCAGATATTCACGGATATATGGAACACACGTCAGCCTGTTTAGGCAAAGGAGTAGATACATAGCTTTTCAAGGATGTTAGATGAAGAAGTCAATCTCCCTGGTGGGTTAGATTTACGAATTTGAGAATAGCAAGTACTAGTCACATGTGTACATCCGTGTCAAATTAGCGGGAACCGAACCAGTCATTACAGGGGTAAATTTTCAAAAATGGTCTTATCTTGGCCTGCAAATGAACATTCAATACGTAAATATTTTAAGTTAAGTTAACCATGCTATTTGGATATGTTTTTGTTTTGTCGCCATCATATATTCCACATTCTTCATTTAGTCCGGGAGCCAATTTTCAAAAGGGGTCTAGAAGAATGGTTTCGTAGCACACCCAGTATTCAGAAGGTTTGTCTCTATATTATGCTAGACCGATGTCTTGGGTATATTCTTAGCCGTGTTGTACAAGAAAATTGTGGTATCACTAACTCGTGAGAAGCCCATTTACAATAGGTGTTGAATGTAGTTTTCAGACAATTTTCACAATGGTAAATTTTTCACAAACTTAAGCGCATGTTATATCAATACAATCTTAACCAAAATGGAAAGGAGTGATCGTATATCGCAGATTTATACATAATCAACCTCGTTTAAGACAGCCGTATGTTGCTTTGTACATATTGGGGCACTTAGGTCTTCTTGTGACTAGCAATACCTTAGCTACAACAATGCCCATGTTTTCTACATTTTTCATAATTAAACTTTTAACTGACATGCAGTGCATGTCTACACAAGCTGGCAGGACATATTTATCACGTGAGCAAATGAGAGAATGTTACTCATCCGTGTCAGAGTCATCTTCGACAATTGTATGCTGAACATTGTCACAGATTTCACCTCCCATACAAAGGCATGCTTCAGTGCAGAGTAGATTGTTAGCCTTGCATTGACAGAGATCTGTTTTTTTGCAGGCAGACTTTTGACATCTACATGATGTGAGTTCAATTAATCCAAATGGAGCAGGATCCTTTGACATTAGAACAGGCTTGAGTAGACCATCCACTATACTCCAGCCATGTCCATTTGGAGATGGAAGATTCTGAACAGCTTGCAATGAACGTCTCCAAACAAGAGCTTGAAAATTGGCCCTTTCGGTGTGATGCTTTAGACTATTCGATGTAGGTGGAAGATTTTCATTTCTGTGTCTCTTTTGACAAAAGAGCCAATAACGGGTTTCATCAGCTGTCTTTCCCACATCCCTGGTGGTATACAACTCACAGACAAATTTCTCACATAGAATTGCAGTATTCGGTGATAAGTCAACATGTTCGCCGAGTTGGGCTAAGCTAAGCTGATGACATTCAGATGACTTTAAGAGATTGAATGATTTTCTCTTAGCGACTCCAAATAATGCACTAGTGCTATCACAACCTGTAAGAGAATGAAACCCAGGCAAAGACAGACAGATAGCTGGGCCCAGTACTTGAGCAACTGTATGTATTGGTATGTATCGCAATTTGCCCATTGTGCCCGTACGGAACCATAGTTCAGAACAGTGAAGCGAACGATACGTATATATACTAAGTACTGCCACGTCTGTATCAGGAGACTGTATAACAACACGCATGTGGTCTTTTGAAGCGCGTAGCGCGTGCAACATCATACGCGTATCTGCTTCCTCGTGATCTGATCGAAGTTCTTCCAAATACGACGAATTGTTCGCTGAAATGACAACAACATCCATTCCATCGTTAAAGCCACCAGCAAGAATGACGCAATTGTCGGCAGATAGCATATTTGGACCAGTATCACGCCACCGCTTGCTGAGAAATGCAACCAGGTTACTTTTGTTGCTTGGATTGCTGATGTACTTGGCCCATTGCTTTGGAACGGGGGTATTTTCTCCAGCAATCTTTACTTCCAATGCTGTAGATGACCCACGTGTTAGCCGCTCTTCCGCTTTGAGAGATTCCAGTCTATCATATCTGTCAAACACTATATCTACTCTGTTGCAGTCTTCTTGATTCAGTGGAACTGTAAAGATGTGCCAGTATTTATCAGCCAATTCTCCAAATGTAGACGTACCTCCAGTTTTAACCATTTGCACAATTGCCATGCCATCTACTACATAAGCTGTTGCGCCTGTCTTGTCAACAGGTGGAAGCCGTCCATCAACATTTACTTCCTTTTCTAGTTCACTTAACAAAACACTTTTCACATTCTTTCTTAGAGTCCCATCCGTATGTGACAATGATAGTGGAACAGCAGACAGTTCATACGTCATCACTAGTGTTAAATCAACATCTCTGGACCTTTCGGCAATAATTAATCGACCAAATAGTTCGCGGTCAGATCTCATATTGTGAATTTTTTCATCATTTGTTTTGAGTTTTTTCTTCTGTGATAGGCTGGCAAATGTTTTAAGTTTTAAGTGTGGCAACGTGTCCCAAAAGCTTCTCGTGTTAGTGTCCAGCCGCTCATGAACAAAATTGTCCATAATCTTCTTACCAATGTCACAGGCGGAAACAAGTCTCTTGGCGATTTCACTAGGCAATACCACGCCAGTTGCAATGTATACAAGCGGAAGACACTCGCTGTCGTCGTTTTCCGCAATATTAAAGGGATTGGTCATTATATCTGATGAGAACATCGAAAGTATCTTCTGCACATCGGTTTCATCCCTGTTCATTCGATTAGTCCCCATTTCCTTATGTACTCCAAACATGTGACTATCTTGTAACCCACACATTTGCTTTGTGACCGTTGTTATGGCTGCCCTCTCGTGGCTAGTTAAAAACCACCTCTCCAGAGCTCCTGGCTTTTGTGTTATTCCAATAATACCACCTCGCTTTTTGGAATCCAAATTAATCGATTGCTCTAAGGCCATATCTGTCCACACTTGATTGAATGGATGGTGTGAGCGACTTACGGAATGATTTCTATCCAAGAATTGTTCATGTACATGGGGATGTGTACTTGGAAGCATCTTCATGTCCGCAAGATATATTGGCAGCCATCTTGCATAATTGGTTCTGTCCATGCTGTAGAAATATGGCGCCATAGCAGCAGTAGCAGATAGGTGTGCCTGCCAATCTCCAGTTCTCTCAGCTCTTATGAATCCAAGCAGCAGCTCTACCATATGAATATATGAGTTCCAAAATGCGAACAGGTGTGATTTCGAGCTTGACTCAACTTTAAAGTATTTGAACAGCTGTTGCAATTTATTCACGTACATACACACCTCTTTGAAATTTTCTTGCAGTGCGTCTAAGTCGTCAATGCTGCTTCGGCACATCTTAATTTTCTCATCCAGACTCTCCAAATCTGTTGGAGTAATGTGGTCTACATGTTGTCCATTTTGTTGAACCCATTTGGAAAAAGACTGCCATTGTAATCGCAGCAGCGCTTCCAGAACCAATTTGTGAGCCCTCACTCCTCGATTATATGACTTCCCTTAAGTAGAGCAGCAGCCGTGCTGCTACCATATGTGTTGGCCTCTATGAGGAGATCTTCTAAGCCAGAGTCATCAAACATCTTTCCAATAACAGCTAAGTAGTTTAGCGCAATGTGGAATCCCCCCAGTCTGATCACAGTGTCACTAAACTCTTCTTTATATCGCCACTGTATCTCCTTTGCCTTGACATATATGGCCAAGTCGAATGTAATGACCGAGTCATTCTGTCCTAGTGTTGTCATCATTCTTTGAACTTGTTTCATGACCGTATACACCGTATTGAATTCAGTTGGTGATCCGGAAATCATTGGACAGTAACCGATTTGTGTAAAAGGTGCGTTAGCACATGATACAAGTGCATTAAATCCACTCCAACTAGGGACTGTTTGTGTTTCTGTGGTCATCATGGGTACAAGATCTACCGCAAAAAATTTTATTGGACACATTCGAACGATGGCACATGCAAGATCCATGACTAATGCCTGTTCCTGGATTGAGCTATCACATTGGTACCAATCCTTCTTGACAGTGTCTATGAACGCGGTCACATCTGGTCTTCTATATAACCTTCACATTTCACCCTCGCCTTTGGTATATGCATGCAAAATGTATGTTGGATATATGTTAGGTCGATATCCGTCTAAATATCATATATGGTGAATCTAATACGATATTACTTTGAGTTATGACACGATCATGCTTATATCGTTGTGCACTGTGGATACAGCCAAAGCCTAGACCCCCTATGCAAAGAAATCAGGATAACTAATTAGTGCTACCACAATTTGTTTGTACAACAGGGCTTAAAATGTGTGGGACATGTCCCCCAAGCCACAGCAAGTGTCAGACCTTCCGAATACTGGGTGTGCTACGTCACGATTCTGACCTAGCTTTAGCTCCTGGACTAATTGAGATTTTGTGCTGCTTGGTTGATGGAATTATGATGATCAGGATAATAGGTTAATATGGATATTAATTTGGCCCGTATGACCTCAAAATCATGTCAATGACAAGTAGCAAATTTGGTGATGATCGGATCAATAGTTTCTGGGTTGATAGGAAGCGCCCAAATTGATGGAAATTACATGGCTCGAAAGTTAATATCAATGTATCAAGAAGTATAGGGTTATTGCCGCTAGAGGTTTTATAGCAACAGGACACCACAGACGAATGGAGTGAACTATATTATTAATTTCATATTTTTAGTTGTGAATTTGAAAAAAAGGTACGAGCCCCTAATTCAAATTCACAACTTAAAAAATAATATTAATTTATACGTAATGAAATCATAATGTTAAGATTTATTTCGTTTCATTCCAGCTAGACCCACACTTTAAGCCTCTAAAAGTATACCATTTAAACAATTTAATTTGCAGTCATTATGCTGTGAATATGCACCTTTAAGCTGGTTATTCCAGTTGTACTTCAATTCAAATTCTAGCAATTAAGGTTCAACAATGGTCGATCTGTATGTGGTAGAGAGGATCTGTGAATGAAAATATGGAAATAGAAAAGAATTTAATCTGGCATTCAGTAGAAAATGATGAAGATGATGATGGATGAGATGAAGTAATTAACAGAATGATCGAGCATGAACAGAACAGTAAATTGCTATGTAGTATTGAAATTTGTAAGTGCGGATGTTTACATATATATGCCACGCTATTGGACCTAACCAGATAGTCGAATAGTTTAATAATTAATAAGCAAAATAAAATTTAATTATAACAATTTAATGATTTGAAATTTAACCAGTCAACCCTTAATTCTCATTAAATGTCAACTCATTAAAGAGTCAATCACCAAAAACCTTAGTAAATTTATAATTAATTTTAATGCATATTTTAATTCAAAGGATTATTCATCTCAAGCAGAACGGTGTAATAGTAGCAGCGAGTTTACCACGAGTCAATATCAAACTTTCGGGATAATAGTAAACATTCATACTGTGTAGTTCGAGAGACTAATGAAATATGCAACCAATCTAGAAGTTTGGTTATGATTTGGTTGATTTGTTCCTCAGGCCCTAAGACCAAGAAACTAAATAAACGCACATGGCGCTTACTAGAGGTGTGATAATCACCGAGTGTATGAATTTGGACAAGTGAAATACCTAATTACAAAAATATGAAACGTACACCCAATCGACTTAAATTGAAAACATTTAAAAACATTTATTTATGAATATCTCGTGATTTTGTTGCACAAGCAAAAATCCGGGAGGTCTCTGACGCATACGAGACGCATACGAGATGGATGGAGGTATCAGGTGTATCTGATAAACTGGTCGAAGAAATCACACAGATAAGAGTTACATACCTTGATGCTGTTGAATACGGAATCCGGTCACGGTAGAGAAATGAACAGACGAATAAGACTCAGTCTGTCATGATGCCGAAATGAAAATAATTATACGGTCATAAACTCCATCGCAGGTTGCCAGCCGTGTAGAGGAGTACATCGATTGATCCAGAAGAAGAATGGTCTGTAAATCAGAACTATGAATTAACACACTCTAGAGAACTGTGATGACAGCAACCGCTATATCAAAGTCTGAACATTTCAGGAAATGTAGAACCGGCGTAAGATAATGGATGGCGGCGAATGTCCGAATATTTGAACAAGATAGAACTGTCGCTGAAGTAATGATTTCGAATATTTGAACACGATAGAGCTGTCGCTGAAGTAATGATGATAGGCGATGATAAATATTAGGACACTTCAGAAGATTAGATCTGCCACAAGATGAAATGTATGGTGATCAAACTGTTGTCGCCAAAAGCTGTCTCACATGACGAGATGGCGTGTAGAGAGATAGAATGCCCTAGCTAGGTACCAGGTTCCATTTAGAACGCTACCCGCCCAAGCTAGGCGCCAGGATCCATCTAGAATGCTACCCGCCCAAGGTTGGTAACAGCTTGAGTTTCCATTCCAGGGAAAGAACCACTGACCGGATGAAAATCAATCGATGAAAGTTGATGATCACAGTGAGTCGATGATAAATACTGGACAACACAGACACACTATTACATAAAAAATAGACTTTTTACATGGTAAGTACGAGGACTATAAGATAAGCGACCCTTAGCTGACGCGTGGGCCACTTAGGCCGTGCTCACATTAGATTGTCTAATCCGAAGGAGGTCCAATCGATCACAAATTATCGTTTAATCGCGTAAGCATTCAGGCTTACAAAGTTATAAGAAGTAAACGAATATGTGCGTTCGATCGGACTTAATTCGGCTTTACTTCGGATTAGCACTCTAGCGTGAACCCTAGAGAGATAGTTCGGACTAACGAGCGAGCGCTGATAAGGTTCTCATCAAAACATTGTCACGTGAATGATGATCGGCATATGATCTGATGTATATATGCGTCGACGTTCATATGGTGCCTAAATATGGTGACGTCATATCACACCAAAACTTTATAAAATTTACTCGAAAATAGAAACACAAAATATAATAACTATACTAGAAACTTAATGATTATACAATTTAATTCACTAATACACTAAAAATCCAGAGGAACTATTTGCCTGTCACAAAGACACAAATCTATGAAAGGAATGTGTCATATTAATTCCAAGTAACATTGATGGCTTGTTTGCCTTATCGACCGTGCACACATTGAGAGACACATTCGTATCTCGCGAGATCTCCTTCGATTCGTGATCGAGAAAGTATCTCGTATGTATTAAGTAGCCATTGGCGTAGTGATTTCCACCAGAATATTGTGGTAGAGAGAATTGAAACTTAAAAGGACACGAGCGCTACTCTCTTCATAGCGCACAATATTAATTCATGTAAAACGAGATGATATAAAGCCTATAGTAGTCTGTATGACAAGTAGTTAACAGAAAAATAGTCACTTTGAACTCGTCGTAAAATTCAAATCTGTCAGGAATTTGCTGACGTTGCGTGGATATTGATATCACACGAACCACTGGGTGGATCAAGTCCATTTTAATGTCTGCATTAAGCTAGTGATACGGAGGTTAAGATGATACCAAAATCAACACGATCCATAGTGTTCCTTCTACAGTCCGCTACGGAGATGGACTGGGTCCCGATATGTCTGGTCGCAGAAGTGGAGTCTGTGTAACAGTCTAGTCGTTGTGATGACGTAATAAGATGGTCGGTCAATACATTACAGGTGTATTCTTGTAAAAACCACGCCTCTATTTTTAGATTGCGAGAGATAGTGGCTGTATTCGACTGGGACTTTTCCGTAGAGTAAATTTACTCGCGCAGTTGCCAAAATGTTCTCTACGCAAACGTATAGGTCCGATGAAAAATCCCTAGCAGTATGGAAGGTGCAGAAACCGACAAAATCAACTAAATTTTACTATCTTGAAAATAAGCACACCTTTCAGCGCTGCTTTCAGACAAAGTGAATGCTGAATAGTATTAAAATACAGCTCCTAATTCCCGCATTTTCAAATTTTGCATCGCGTGACATACTTCACGAAACATCCCACACGTTTTGGCGAACGAACGAACGAACGTTGAGAGGACGGACGTGACGACGCGCGATTGAAGCCAAGACCCGGGAATTTGGATGTGGGATTGGCGCCACGTGGTGATCGAGCTTATGGTTGAGTCACAATCAACCAGCACTAGAGAGATGTCGTTGGTCGTGTGGAGTGGTGACGCTACTTGCTTGCTGCTTCTATCTGCTGTGTTCCTGGTGACGACTCGCCTGATGATGTAATGACGCAGACGTTGGTGTGTGGTGGTGGAAACACGAAAACTGGACACGGAGGTCGTGATTGACGTTGCTTTGCTTTTGATGTAGATGTTGTCACTCTGCTTTGCTCTCCTTTGTCCAGCGCTGGATAAACATTTTATCATGGGAATGAAATGACTTTGACGACATGACTAATAGGCCCTTTTTAACTTCCAAATAGCGCCATCTGCAATCAACTTATTATTTCTAATAGCAACAGGTTTCTCTGTTTCTTGTTTATTTAATCACTGACCAATGTTTTAAGTTATTTATTCTTAGTTGATAGTATTATCATTCAGTTTCGTCTTTTAATATTTCTTATTTAAAAACTTTGCCTAATTTCCGTTTTTAGATTTCATTTCACAGACTACCCTTCACCCCATCCCACCTTCGAAAGTAATAAAGTAATTACCCCTCCCATCCCTCCTATGCACTGCATACAACACCCACCCCTGCCAACAGCAGCTCATTAGGAAGCAACAGGTAAAACACCACCAACATTGATGTAAATTTTGATTATTTCCGTTTTCAATTTCCTTTTCGCAACCCTTCGGGGAAGCACCTCTAAGATAGTCATGGCTCAAATACATCTAGGTGTAAGCCGTCAATAAAACAAACTGAGCGAACGAACACGTTTTGGCTCTGTCTTGTTTCGTGCTGAATTTTTTCCAGGGAAATACCAGTCGAATAAAAAATATACTCTACCGAGCCAGAATATTCTAGCTTTTCGCCTAGTCGAATAAAGCCAATATTATTCTATGCTTTGTAGTAATGATTCATAGCCTAATTAGCATATGAATCGGGAACTATCCGATCAGAATCTATGGGTCGATTAGTGTATTATAATAACTATGGAATACATGGACACTTGCGAAGGAATGTGGGTTTTTTTTTAAAATAAGTTAATACTGGGTTAAACCCATCATATCCAAGGTCAAGGTCGACTGGCTAACCATAGTTAACTGTAGCTATAGATGGCGTATATATTGGCTAGCTCACTCATGCGCATATCCAAACTATGGGGCTGGTTGTCGCGGTTGTGTTCAGTAAATAGCTTGAACGGGTATTTTCTGATTTTGACACGTCAATGCAAAATGGCAGTAACAGCTCTTCATCTGACGTTGCATTTCATTTTGCCAACATATCAACCAACCCGTGTCAACAACTATCAGTATATCGTGACGTTTCTCTGTGCTCTTCTCATCCTTCTGGCTACTTGCCCTGTCCAACCAGTAATAGCAGTAGTCAGACGAGAGACAGAATATAAAGATTGCCGCGCTATCAAAGATGGGGACAACAATTATGTAGCATAATATGGTTACTAATTGGCAAGCAAAAGCAGACACTCGTGACCTGAACTTTATATATTTATATCGTAAATAAAATTTTGCTATCTGACATTTTACTCGACTAGAAAATGGAAAATGCAGCAAAAATAAAATTTTGTTAATAATATGATATTCTCATGTAAACGAGATCGGCGAGAAAATACTGAACTCTGAAATACCGCTTTTGAGACGACCATGAGCGATTTAGCCAATATATACGATATCAATTGCTATAGCTAACTAGATCCCTGTCGAACTTGAAATAGTTAACTAGCTACCCGATCGAGCCCCCGGGCTCGTTTCCAAATGGTTAGTGCGAAATTTGCGTAAATTTCAAAATGGCGAACGCCCCTCGCTTGCCACGAATAAATGCATATACAAGTGCAAATATTTCACTAAATGACTTAGGTTTGATGAAATTATACTTTTCTATTGTATGCCAATGTTCTCAAGGCCCATTTCCTTCCCACTGTATCTCATATGCACGCTTTTTGACGTCGTAGCGGACAAAACTTTAACAATTTTATTTTCAAGCATTCTGGTGTGAATGTGCACCTTTAATAAACATTCTGTTGAATATTTTGAAACTAATTTGACTGGACGCTATTGCTGCCATAGTCAGGCAGATATAGATCTAATCACCGGAAACAGAAATAGGTGACCTAAATCTGCCATTATTCTCGGTGATTATATACTTATCTACGCGTGCCATTTCATTTGACTAATATCAACCGGGCACGACGGACAGGACAGTCTACCCTGCCATAGCAACCACCTTATGTAGAACCAATGAGTACTAGTGAAGCCAGATATTACAATCAGTTGATATACGTAGTGCCTCATTTGCGGACAAGATGACAATTCTAGAGTTTGTCCATGGTCACGTTCGCCGGGTTTATTATTATTATTACATGGTGTGCACCACCCATCCCGGTGTGAATAGCCGTGGTCATCCTCTTCTGGCACGGTGGAGCTACATAATTGTTGTCCTCATCTTTGATAGTTTGACTAACAACGAGTGTACTCCTTTGACCATTAAGGGCAGAACAGACAGAGTGCGAGGTCGCGCGTGCGTCACGCGTGCGTCAACCGACACGCGGACGGCAAGCAGCGCTCAGCGGCAAATTAAAACACACTGAATGCGTCTGGCATGCGCCAAACTATATATACGCATCCCATTTTTACGTAGCAGCAGCAGCAGCAGCAGAAGCAGCAGCAGCAGCAGCAGCAGCAGCAGCAGCAGCAGCAGCAGCAGCAGCAGTAGTAGCAGCATCAGCAGCAGCTGTAGCGGTAGCGGCACCGGTAGCAGAGGCAGTGGTAGTAGTAGTAGTAGTAGTAGTAGTAGTAGTAGTAGTAGTAGTAGTAGTAGTAGTAGTAGTAGTAGTAGTAGTAGTAGTAGTAGTTTATACCCATATGTTTAGAAAAGCTGATTAGATACATGTACATATAGTTATATTATTTAGTATACTACGTACATTTTTCCTGGCATGTAATTACTCAGTAGGGAGAGGGCGGAAATAAGTTGTTAGAACTTGTACCCAATCCCTTTGTACACATGATACAATATAGTATGTTTAAAAAGCAGCAGCAGCAGCAGCAGCAGCAGCAGCAGCAGCAGCAGCAGCAGCAGCGGCAATAGTCGCAGCAGCAGCAGCAGCAGGAGGAGCAGCAGAAAGAATCAGCAGCAGCAGCTTTAGGAGCAGGAGCTTTAGCAGCAGCAGCAGCAGCAACAGCCGCCGCCGCCGCCGCCGCCGCCGCAGCAGCAGCACCAGCACCAGCACCAGCACCAGCACCAGCACCAGCACCAGCACCAAACATCAGCAGCAGTGCCTGCTGCTACGACTGCTCCTCCTCCTGCTGCTGCTGCTGCTGCTGCTGCTGCTGCCGCTTTTGCTACCGCGGTCGTCCTCACGGCCGCTGGTGCCCCCGCCGTCCCCACCACCACCATCACCCCCACCACATCACCACCACTACTACCATCACCACCACACCACTAGCACAACTACCACCACAATTACCACACGACACCACTGCCACCACCGCCACCACCGCCACCAGCACAACTACCCGCCCATAACTTTACTCTTCCAAATGCTATTATAGATCTCTATTAATATTTACAATCAGCAGACATATTTCCAAAACATGAACAGAAATTTGTTAGTACAATTTTGAAATGGACGTAAGCCATGTTCTGTTGGATGTTTTGAACATGGTTGGATTGGAGGAGAGTTTAATTATGTTCAATATATTCAGCAGGACGTTTGTAATTTATTTTGCTATGACGACGTTGTAAGTACTTCTGAGATGAACTGTATAAAGTAATACATGTTTATTTGTGGAATTTGTAACTGCATCACAACTACAACTAGCTACTACTTAGACATGTATTCATGTTTTATTTAACCGCTGCTGCTGCTGCTGCTGCTGCTGCTGCTGCTGCTGCTGCTGCTGGACGTGCGTACGTACGTGCAAATTCCAGGAAATCATTTTGCGAACACGTGAGAAATGGGAATTCTCCCTCGCGGCAGCAAGCATCAAGCGCCAAAATCGCTCCATGAGCGATTCAAGACACCCGTGTGCTGTCCGCTCGCATGCCGCCCGCCTGCCGCCCGTGTTAGTGTGTTTTGTCCATATTAATCTCATATGTTTCTATTCTGACACACTGACGTCCGCGTACTGTCTGTTTTGACCATTACAAGGAGATTTGATGGACGCGTATAAAATTACTAAACGATGGCACGCACACACACGCACGCACGTACGCACGCAGCCTCGCTCGCACGCACGCACGCACGCACGCACGCACGCACGCACGCACGCACGCACGCACGCACTCACTCACGCACGCACGCACGCACGCACGCACGCACGCACGCACGCACGCACGCACGCACGCACGCACGCACGCACGCACGCACGCACGCACGCACGCACGCACGCACGCACGCACGCACGCACGCACGCACGCACGCACGCACGCACGCACGCACGCACGCACGCACGCACGCACGCGCCCGCCCGCCCGCCCGCCCGCCCGCCCGCCCGCCCGCCCGCCCGCCCATCCGCCCACCCGCCCACCCGCCCACCCACCCACCCACGCACCCATGCGCCAAGGCGTATATACAATGTTGAGGAATTATTTTACATATCGCGTTGGGAAAATTACATAGCAACCCTCTTCGATAGAAGAAGAATTTCTATTGTCCCTGCGTATATAAATATTAGCATTCCCATTTTTACACTGGGAGATACACATGTGTCTAACCTTGGCCATAGATAATAACGTCCGGTAAGGTTAGTGTAAGAATTGAGGACACGCTAAAGACCAGAGACATATATATCAATCTTCATTAGCTTCAAGTCATTTTCTAAGAAGAGAAGCCACTGAATTACCGATAGAAGTCCAGAGCGACAGACACGCTCACAACGGCCATCATGGAGAACGCGTTTATACTGTGTGTGCTCATCGTAAGTATTATATTAATTTTATGTCAGGATGGTGCAGTTCAATGACAGCGAAATCTCTCTCTCTCTCACTCTCTCTCTTTCTCTCTCTCTCTCTCTCCGGCCTTCCTACCGTCCGTCCGTCCATTCGTCCGCCCGACCTTGCGTCCATCCGCCCGACCATCCGTCCACCCGATCGCCCGACCAGTTGAATTTCGATACTGCCGTCAATCGCTTAGTTGTACGAATATTTTGAAACTGAGAGACGTGCTCTCAGTGTTTAAATAGTTCGAGAAATAATAAGTATTCCATTACCGCTACACTACCAAATGCAATACACTTTAATTAGGTTTTCATATTAAATTATCTTCTGAATTCATTTTCTTTATTTTCAGATAATCTTCTCTACATGGGCTGATGGTATGTCTGTTTCAAGTCCATATCTAAACATATTTATTTATGCTCGCATGTCCGTGTGTGCGTGTGAGTGCGTGTGTGCGTGCATACATGCGTGAGTACGTGCGTAGGTGTGTATTTGTGAGTATGTGCGTGCGCGCGCGCGTGTGTGTGCACGCGTGTGTGCGCATGTGCGTGCGTGTGTGCATACGTGTGTGCGAACCTGTGTATGTGTAAATATGAATGTGTGTCTGTGCGTGAGTGTATGCGTTCGTGCATGCATACCTGCGTGTGTGCTTGCGTGCATGTGTGCGTGTGCGTGCGTACGTGCGTGCGTGCGTGCGTGTGTGCATGCGTGCTTGAGCGTGTGCAATTGCGTCTCTGAGTGCGTCGTGCGAGCGTGCGTACGCCCGTCCGACCATTCGTGCGTGCATGTGTGCATGTGTGTGCGCGCGCGCGTGTGTGCGCGTGCGTGTGCGTACATGTGTGCGTGCATATATATTTATATATATATATATATATATATATATATATATATATATATATATATATATATATATATATATATATAGCTGAGGTCAAAAAATTGTTAGCCGTCCCTATGAAAAGTGGAGAAAATCCATATTTTTTGTGAAAAACTATAAAGCAGCTAGAAGATATTTACAAAAATCAATGTCCCTTTTATTCAATAATAACATACACAGCTTTTGCAATAATATTTTAACAATTTAGTTCATTGCAACAAAAAACACAGAAATGGTGAGGCTAAAATTATTATTCCCTCCAAATATTATTATTTGTGCAGTTCTTAACTACATGTAGGTTGTAGAATGTTTCTTGAGGAATTCTGGCCCATTCCTCCATTGCAAACTGCTCTAGCTACTGCAGATTCGATGGCCTTCTAGTGTGAACCTTAACCTTTGGCTCACACCACAAGTTCTCTATCAGATTAAGGTCCGGGCTTTGTGCAGGCCACTCCAAGACTTTTACTTTGTTGTCCTTCAAGAATTTCGTCACTAAAAGTGGTGTATGCTTTGGGTCATTTTCGTATTGAAACACCCAACTACGACCTAAAGACTGTTTTCGTACACACAGTTTTAAGTTACGTCTTCTTCGGGTTATAAGCATTACCTTGTCTTCGCCAAACATATGCAACATCCACGTGCTCACACAGCTCTAATTTTGTATCATCAAAGCACCGACTAAAATCTTTCTCTTTTTTCCAAGTGGTCTTTGGCAAACTTAAGTCTGGCTTGGATGTGTCTTTTGTTGTGTAGGGAGGGGTGGGGTGGGGTGGGGTGGGGTGGGGCGTGTGTGTGTGTGTGTGTGTGTGTGTGTGTGTGTGTGTGTGTGTGTGTGTGTGTGTGTGTGTGTGTGTGTGTGTGTGTGTGTGTGTGTGTGTGTGTGTGTGTGTGTGTGTGTGTGTGTGTGTGTGTGTGTGTGTGTGTGTGTGTGTGTGGGGGGGGGGGGGAGTCTTTCTTGGTCTATATCCTCGGAGTCCATTTCTATGAAGAGCTCTTGTAACTGTCTTTCTTAACACTTCTACTTCGGAATTCGCCGGACTTTTGACAATCATCTTAGTTTTTCAGTGTACAAAACCTTGTGGTTCTCAGCATTGGCAACCATTAGCACATACTTTCTGCTATAGTATGTGCTTGTTAGTTCATTTTTCCTTTAGGGGGGGGGGGCTAATAATTGTGTCCACTGCAAGTTTCAACCTTTCATTTCTACAAATTCAAACAACATTCTATGGAATTACATTTTATATTTTAACGTTAGTCCTGATGGGGGAATCTTTCAGTTATAACCCTTTTATGATTATACTAATAAGAAATTGAGAAATGAGAAAGAGCTACACATTCTGTAGGGGGTGGGGCGGGGCGGGGCGGGGCGGGGCGGGGCGGGGCGGGGCGGGGTGGGGTGTGTGCGTGCGTGTGGGGGTATGTCGGGGCTGGGGCTGACGGCTAGCAATTTTTATCAAAGCGATAATTCTCAACTCGGTTGATAGTAGTGATATTAAATGGGACCTCGTTCCTGTATATCATTTATTTGCCTGTAGAAAATTATTTCTGCGCATTCTTCCTCCATTTACAGCCTTTAATAATGGGGACGTTATCCTGGTTCAAGGGAGGACGAAGTCGAGTGGGCGTGTCGAGATATATTACCGGAATCAGTTGGGCACAATTTGTGATGATTATTTTGGCATACAAGATGCGAATGTTGTCTGTCGTCAATTAGGATACAGGTAAACCGGACGTTAATGTCATGTGTCGTCAATTAGGATACGGATAAACGGGATGCTAATGTCGTCTGTCATCAATTAGGATACAGATAAACAGGCTACTAACGTCGTCTGTCATCAATTAGGATACGGATAAACAGGATGCTAATGTCGTCTGTCATCAATTAGGATACAGGTAAACAGGATGCTAACGTCGTATGTCATCAATTAGGATACAGGTAAACAGGATGCTAATGTCGTCTGTCATCAATTAGGATACAGGTAAACAGGATGTTAATGTCGTCTGTCGTCGATTAGGATATAGATAAACAGGATGCTAATGTTGTCTATCGTTGATTAGGATACAGGTAAACAGGACACTAACGTCGTCTGTCATCAATTAGGATATAGATACACAGGATGCTAATGTCGTCTGTCGTCAATTAGGATACAGGTAAACAGGACGCTAATGTTGTCTGTCGTCGATTAGATACAGATAAACAGGATGCTAACGTCGTCTGTCATCAATTAGGATACGGATAAACGGGATGCTAATGTCGTCTGTCATCAATTAGGATACAGGTAAACAGGATGCTAACGTCGTCTGCCGTCAATTAGGATATAGATAAACAGGATGCTAATGTCGTCTGTCGTCAATTAGGATATAGGTAAACAGGATACTAATGTGGTCTGTCGTCGATTAGGATACAGGTAAACAGGATGCTAATGTTGTTTGTCGTCGATTAGGATACAGATAAACAGGATGCTAACGTCGTCTGTCGTCAATTAGGATACATGTAAACAGGACGCTAATGTTGTCTGTCGTCGATTAGGATACAGATAAACAGGATGCTAACGTCGTCTGTCGTCAATTAGGATACATGTAAACAGGACGCTAATGTTGTCTGTCGTTAATTAGGATACAGGTAAACAGGATGCTAATGTTGTCTGTCGTCAAGTAGGATATCGATAAACAGGATGCTAATATCGTCTGTCGTCAATTAGGATACAGGTAAACAGGATGCTAATGTCGTCTGTCGTCAATTAGGATACATGTAAACAGGACGCAAATGTCGTCTGTCGTTAACTAGGATACAGGTAAACAGGATGCTAACGTCGTCTGCCATCAATTAGGATACAGGTAAACAGGATGCTAATGTTGTCTGTCGTCGATTAGGATATAGGTAAACAGGACGCTAATGTTGTCTGTTGTTAATTAGGATACAGGTAAACAGGATGCAATTGTTGTCTGTCGTCGATTGGGATACAGGTAAACAGGATGCTAATGTTGTCTGTCGTCAATTAGGATACAGGTAAACAGGATGCTAATGTCGTCTGTTGTCAATTAGGATAAAGATAAACAGGATGCTATTGTTGTCTGTCATCAATTAGGATACAGATAAACAGGATGCTTACGTCGTCTGTCATCAATTAGGATACAGGTAAACAGGACGCTAATGTCGTCTGTTCTCAATTAGTGTAGCTCACAGGGGTACATGCTGGTCCACCGGTAGATTTCCGCCCATCGCACCGCAAGTGTACCATAACTGGGATGGCTGGTTAGCTGCGGATCTCAGGGTTGCAGATCCCATATGACGTCTCTCCGCGGTGTACAAAGACCGACTTCTAGAGCCGTTAGAACACTGATGTTCCAGTGGGGCCGTGCGACCATTGCCGCCGAGATTGAACAACACGGTGTTGTCACAACTATTTGTGTCACCGGTGTGTCTATCCATATTCATTTAGAGATTGGAACAATTAGAATAATATACTACAAATATAAATAAGTACGATACAAGCAAGACAATTGTTTGACAGTAAGTAAGCATACGATAATACACAATATAGCGGTAGCTGGTGTTCTTTGCATGTGGTGTCGCCGGAGGTACCACACAGATCCTTGAATCCGCAGAGGTATCCCCGTAAGAGAAGCATCCATAACGCGAGATCACTGAGTAACTTAATATAAGTTAATATACCCCCAACACACACAGAGAGAACAATGATGCTGCGAGAGGAAGGTGCCTCACGCGGGCCTCCATCACCGAATGTTTCATGATGGTGCGAGAGGAAGGTGCCTCACACGGGCCTCCATCACAGGAATTCTCGCTGTCGTGAGAGGCAAGTGGCCCATGTGGGCCTCCACCACAGGAAAGTGCCTTCAACGCAGAGGCGGAGGAAAAGAGTTGGCAAAAAGGACCACTCTTTTGTTCAACAGATAAATGCTAAGTGAAGATCCTGGTGAAACCAAAATTAATGTGATGCGTACTGGTTTACGTGAAGACGGAATGCGTGGTTTCCGAAGAATTCCCAAGTCACCGTCTTATGTAGTTCCAAAATGCTGTATTCGTAGATGCCGCTTTATTTGTGCTGGCCTTCTGCTACAGTCTAACCTACGCATTAGTTGTAAGAAACGAAAATGAGCTTTTCGTAACACATCAGATTGGCAGATCCGGCGAATCGTCCACCAAGAATCCCCATAGCTCTACATCATGTAGGATCACATCCTGGGCCATAGGGGCCCTTTCCACAAGTGTTCCCTTTAGAAAGGTTCGGAAGCGGGAACCATCATTTTAATTAATTATTTTGCTCCCGGATGGCCGTCCAAGAGCATCCAAAATTGCGTAATCCGAGAACTGCTTTTACGGGCAATTGAGCTGGAAGCCGCAAGGAACCGCACTGATGTGCTGTATCTTTTGTCGGTGTTCTGGTCCACTCGTTTAGTCTGCACCCCCAGTCAGTTCTCGCTAGGTCAGTCTCCACGCCGACGATGCACCTAATTCTCAATTTGTCACCCCTTTTATACTTGCTGTGACGTCAGGGCTGGGCGCCTCAACCAGCATCCAGGGTGGCCGTTCTGTACCTAGCTTTGCTGGGATGGTCAGTACCCCTTCGTTCGGTCAACACTACACCAACTCCCCCCTAGTTTGACACCCGCGCCAAACGATCACGCATGGTGGATCGAGCACACTGGAGCGTGATAGGCAGGAATTAAAGGGTTCCCGAGTAGGCACGTAGCCGAGAGAGTGATGCAAAAGACGCATGTTCATAAGACAGAGCACATAGGGTGCAAACGAGTTTGGGAGGGAGGCATACCATTGATTTTGATTTTTGACCTGGAATTATTTTTCCAGGTCTTTTCTTTTTTTGTGTGTTTTAATGTTACGGTGCATGCTTTATTAAATTATCCAGACAATGCTTTCTAAACAATAGCTCGCATGGGTGTTCTCTTTGGTGCGGATAATTATTTTCCGCAGAGAACACCCAAGCTCCAACGTATCACAACTACAATACAGTAGAATGTATATAGGTTCTATAAACATGTAACTATACCCAACAAGAGTATCACAGATTGGTTTAATTACATGGTGCATCCCGGGTAAATAAATGGATGCACATATATATACGTATATGTATATATTAGTGGTATGCATCTTGATTACATGAGCGGATGCATACAGTGCAGATTCCGCACAAGCGGCTCTCGCTGCCCCAAACCCAGCCCATCGTACTGACGTGGGGTTTAAAAATAAAAATAAAAATAGTATACATAATAATAAAGTAAAAAAGACTAGTTCATCATGCAGCCCCAGCTGAGACTGCATAACGGGATTATGACATATTCGCTATGGTGTGTACACGGTGTGTACACAGAGGGCAGTTGGGGCCACGGAGCGCTGAGCGGCTGCCAGTTGAGGGAGGTAGCATCATTTTAATTCTGATACTACACTAGGCAAATGATACCACCACCCTCTCAATCCCTGGGGCATGGGTTGCAGGGGCCACCACGGACCGCTGAATGGCTGCCAGGGAGGTAGTATCACACGACTACTACCAGGGTCTGAACGCCCATTTAGAGACAAACTTCCACAGTGATATACACCACTGATCGCCATCAACCACAGGACCGGCCTCTCTCTCTCTCGCTCGCACTCTCTCTCTCTCTCTCTCTCTCTCTCTCTCTCTCTCTCTCTCTCTCTCTCTCTCTCTCTCTCTCTCTCTATTCTGTGTAGGCTCAGACAAACACGTGGTCTCTGCCAGAGTCGCATCGGCATGATAGGACCACCAATAGGGGCTTCCATCTACCTTGACAACGCTCACCTGGTAGGAGGCTAAAGTGATTAGCATGTGAACCACGGCAGACTCTGCATGTTCACATGTTATGCAGAGAATCTGGTGCTGAGCAGGAGTCTCCAGCAGACAACCACGGCCTACCCTCTCCACCCCATAGAAGTGGCAGACAGACTCGATCTCTTTACGTGGATGAAAGCGGTCATAAATGTTTCTCCGCAAGGGGTCGACCCAAGGATTGTACTGGGGGTCATCCCGGAAGTGGGCCCTCTTAGCATCGACTATCATGGCAGTCTCAGCGCCCTGTGCCACTGCTGTAGACGCCAGAACGAGCAGTATGATGAGAATCATGGATATATATGAAGAGTTAAACTGAACAGAGTGAACCACTCGAGAAATATCTGTGCCAGATCGAGACCTGTTCCATCCAGATCGATAGTGATCTTCATCCATCAGGGGCAGGGGCTAACTGGTTCACTCAGCCGCCAGCTAAGAAACGTAGCTCTAGGACTATATGAGTTGTTTGCGGGCTGGTGAGTCCGACTCGCTGAAGCAGTTTAACAGCACCTTTGACTTTTGAGACATGTGACACACCATCTACCCTTAGGGTGCCCTCCTGGAGGTTAACAGCTTCTTCTGATCCATCTAATGGACGACGCAGCAGGAGCTTTCCACCTGTAACCTCGATCAGGTGACCCACCCTCGTCAGGGAGACACCTTCAGCTATGTAGGTGAGGAAGGATGATCCCAGATTGTAGAGCTTTCGAACTGTCCCAACTTTTTTCACAACAGTGGAAACGGGAGTAACCTCTATGTCAATGACTGCGGCAGGCCTATATAGGGGCAACCATGTTTGCCAGTCACCTGCAGGTCCAGCGCGGTACCACACTTCATTCTTCTCAAATATGAACTGCAGGTTTTTTGCCAGGATCAATAGCAGGACACCATGGGCCATCAGCGGGGCACTGCTCGAATAGGGTTTGACCAGATGAAAGCTGAGGTCGTTATTTAGGGTGTTGATGTCTGCCACCTCTGTATCCGAGCGCTCAATCAACGGCTCGAGGATGTACTTCCTCTTCGGGAATTCTTACCGAAACACGATCTTGTGGCCATCTATGTTGTGACCCAGGCGCTCCTTTGACACATCCTTGAGGTCTGTGCGCAGCTCCACCCCATCACCACCAATGGGGTGGAGGGAGAATGCAGACGAGGATGAGCCAGATGTCATACAGTGGGAAGAGGAGATGGAGCAGAGTGTAAGACCAAGAAAGCCATCCGGCGACGGACCTACTATTTTGGTCATAAGGTGAAGTTCCAGATGTCATGTCTCAGAAAGCTACTGGCACCCGACATAGTACTGGATGACCTCTGTCTAAGAGATGTCTGTCTTGAAACCATCAAGCTGGCACGGTTCGCCAGGCTCTCCAAAATGTACCCTTCTAGGACTCATGAGCAGATTCTGCAGGTGATGCAGGTTTAATCTCCAGGTATGCTATGGCAAAATTAGAGTGGCGGAAGCAACCAGAAATATACCACTCCCTGATGGCTGATGAGGGCGGTACCATCCACGACTGGTGACTCCAGCAGATAGATACCATCAGACAGAATCTCGGCCATGAGGCAGAAAAGTACAGCAGAACGCGCAGGCGATATAAGACAGTCTACAACGTCCTTGCGCATACAACCACAGCTGCGGGTGTGATTGGAGCCAGTGCTGGGGTGGCAGCTGTGGCCACTTTCACTACAGGGGTGGGGCCATCGTCGCCATCTTGCTGGGTGGCGTGACACTAGCCGCCACTGTCTTGGCCAGGGGATTGGGGTGGGGCAGCAGCAGATCACATGGAGGCTGGAGAACATGCTAAGTACGTGGCAGTGGCACAGAGTATGCTAAGGACTATCGACGAGTCTGTCAGCAAAGCTCTCGAGGATGACCAGGTCACCGATGAAGAGTACCACCATATATTGAGGGTCCAAGCCCTGTACTACACAGAGAAACCTAAAGTGCGACAGCAATACCTCAAAGGCTCTAGCAGGAAGATTGATATGGAGGAGTTAAAAAACGAGATGTTATGGCGAGGTCGCCTCGCTTGTCTCTGGAGTCGAGATGACTACAAATAGTGTGCTGCCTGTATGGTAGCTTTAAGAACACCAGTATAGATGGCCTTCCAACTCAACCCCACGACAGTCATCCGGAGCCAACGGCCCCTCCTGGGTACACCCTTGACTGGACTAAGAGGTCTACTGGATGATATACCAGAGCTAACTCCGTTCTCCATCACAGTAGATGGACAGTCCCGAACCAGCTTCTCC
The DNA here is from genome assembly GCA_034401795.1 of Chaetoderma sp. LZ-2023a. NCBI lineage: Eukaryota > Metazoa > Mollusca > Caudofoveata > Chaetodermatida > Chaetodermatidae > Chaetoderma > Chaetoderma sp. LZ-2023a. Next base: position 28,085,443 of record CM067374.1, read on the forward strand.
ATCAACCCACGACCGCTGACCAACTGCCCCATCACCATCAAGGATGCGAAGCAAGCTCATACTTGGATGGCTGCTCAAAGCTTCTCATACTGGAATCAGCAGCTGAACTTTGCCATGTGGTGTGCCACGGCAGGATGTGGAGTAAGTTCGACCCTGCTTCACTCCTATTCCAGTACTTCTGAAGCTGTGCTCATCGCCAGCTGTGTCAGATTCTACGTGTACTTCATGGTGCGACGAATCCTCCATGAGCTGGGTGCAAGCCTCCCTGATACAAATGCCTTCGACCCACAGCTCAACAGTCAGAGCGTCTCAGTGGCCATCAGACTACAGAGAGAGAGTTCAGCGCTCACCAAGACAATCGGTGGCATGGTGGAGACAACAGCAGTCTAGGGGCTATGTACAGTGACCCGAGACGTGACTACTCAGGATTCCCCTATCGAACCCCCTGATGAGTAGGCAGTCGGAAGACAGCGACATTCTCGTTCGATCCAGACTCCGACCCTGGAGTGCTGGTGCAAAATATGCACATCACTGGCTTGCGGCAGGACTATCCAGATGTGTGGAAGTACTTTGTCCCACACACCACCTCAGGCCTCACACCAGCAGGGATCGTTCGGATCAACCAGTTTCTGGAAGCACCGTGCTACTGCCTCCTTACGGCGCAGACCCAGCTGCGGCATTCCATAGATGGTGTCAGTGGAGCAGAGGTCCAGGCCATGTTCATCAGTCTCGTTGAGGATATGATCATCGTGGCAGACCGAAGTAGTCTTATTGCTAAGTTCCAGCAGGGGTTGCAGAAGGCCCGTCGCAAACTTGACTTTGCTATTTCGCCACACCTACGGTTGATTCCGAGCAACATGATCGTGAACATCGAGGACCTCCAAGTCAGGGGCTATAACAACATGATAGTCGAGGGGAGTTCACCCGGTGTCCACTTCGGCTTCAACACTGCCATCAACACACCTATGTGTAGTACGAGCCATACAGTCGTTCCGACCCTGACACTGCAGCCAGTCGACACAGCAGCTCCAGGCGCCCCAACACTGCAATCAGTCGACACGACACTGCTTCCCGTGGTAGCTCTACCTGTGGTGTCAGGCCTAGCTATCATGGCGCTCAGGATCAGCCTACTTCGCCGCTAGCAAATCAGCTATAAGACTCTCCTGGCTCTCTACAGTAGCAGTGGGGACCACGGTCAGACACTGAACCAGCTTGGCATGCCCTACAGTCCCTATACCCGCTGCCAACATGCACATCCAAGGACTGGAGGGTTCGGCAGCGCATTCTTTTTCCAGCTTGTAGTATCGCAGAGTCTTGTTCAGCTCGGAGTCCGGTGAGGCTATGGCGGTCTGCAACTGCTGGAACACATCTGACATATACTCCCGATCCTTGTAGAAACCTCCCCCATGATAAGGTATTCGAGGAAGCAGATCTGTCTCTTGCCAAATCCTGGATAGAGCTTCCCAGCCGTCAGCTCCTCTGTCAGCTCAGCACCAGAGAGCTGAGCGAGCTCTTCTGGTGTCTTCTTCTTGTAGTCCTTCAACTCCGAAAGACATCATAGTACTTCTCTCACATAGCGTGAGCCTGGACATGTTTAAGATGTCTCAATAGAGAGATGAATATTCCTGAGTACCAACCCAGTCACCTGGCAGATGCAGACTAGGAATATCTTATTAGCTCTCTCGACAGGGGACGCAGACGTTTAACCGCGTTGTATACTCAGCGATTAAACAATGACGTCAATGGTACAGATCGTGAAGCAACTGCCCGAGAGCTAGCCGAGGCTTCAGAAGGTGGAGAACCTGCTGCAAACCAAGACACTGACCAAAGCAAAACCTCTGGCAGTCCATGTCGCCAGTAACGTGGCAGCGAACGTGGGCGTGGTGAAGATAACAAGGGGGAAATCAGGTTTTCCTACTCCCACTGCGGCTGTCCTCACTATGGTGGTGAGTCGGATGGCTGGGCACTGTCTCTGATTAACTCACCCCATCCCAAAGATCGCCCTCAGTGGTGCCTCCTACACTGTTGCCGCCAAGATCATGGGTGAACGTGTTACACGCGGTTCTAGGGCTAGCAATGAGTGCAATGGCTGAGATCATCGTCGCCTACGCTTAACCCCTCTGAATAGTGAGAGATGGATCACGAGACCCCTGCAGCATATGAAGCATGACATGCCAGAGGGTGGTGGGTAGCCCATAGTCAAGCACGTGGACTGAGGGTCCCCAATTCCCGGGAATGGCGGACCGCCCACAAGGCGTGCCCCTGGAGAGAGGGCCAGTACCCTGAGCACTGCTACCTATTCCCTTGGATGACTGCGTGGTCCTTCTATGCCCAACTATTTCACTGGGATATGACTAGTAGGTTTAAGCCGTCTGTATTCTAGAATATTGCGCAGCTGTGTAGGATGACCGTAGTCAGCCTAGGGACTGGGTTTCAATTGTTAAAACATATAATAATAAGAAAAGTATTAAAAAAATAAACATAATAATAAGTTCTGTGTTTCACGAAACTACTGATCAATCCAGCTGCAACCTCGGCAATAGTGTCCACAAACATCTGTGGTGAAGTTTCCCCAAATGGTCACGGTACCACGACTCATAAAGGATGGATGTGCCATCCTCCGGGTGATCCTCCGGTGCCAATATATCACTACTAAACAGGACCATCTCTGGAATGCTGTAGCTGGAAGATGGTGCTGATGTGTCCATGGAAGCACTGGTGGTGCTGGAAACGATAACTGGTGACATGTGAAGTGGCAGTGGTGAGGTGACTGCTGACATCACTGTCGTTGTTGGTGTGGTCGGTGTTGTTCATGCTGGTGGCGGACTGAGTGCAGTGAACTGAATTAACGGTCGCTGGTATGGTGATGTCTTGGCGGATGCTGCTGCTGATGCTTTTGCGAATGCGGTGGTGGCAGATAGTTTCTGGATCTTTGTGGATTTCAGAAGTTTGCTTGCAGCCGGCCGATTATGGATCCGGATGCTGATGCTGATGACGTGCGTAATGCGGATGGTGGCATTGCAGGTGGTGCTGGTACCGTTGCTGCATGTGCTGCCGGTGCTTTGGTGCTGCTGGATTCGTCATGTTGGTGGCTGTGGTGACATAGTGGCTCAATGCCTGCTGTGGTGTGGATGCGGTGGTTGCTGTTGCTGGTCAGTAGTGCGGGAAGTCAGATTGTCGCCGTTTCGTACGTTTCGTTTTGACCATCTTCTTCATAGGAAGCACAATAATGGGAAATCTAGTCTCGAAATGAACGGCTAGCACTTCAACGTTTTCACTTTGTTCACCAGGCTGTAATGTAGCTACGAGCACACAATGTTTATCCCTCAACGCGTGGGTCACAATGTAATGGGTAGCGGTATAAAGGTATTTGCAGTCTCTATAAAAAGCTCTCTGCATAAGATGGTTATGATTGACATGTTGCACCAAGTCCGAATTGTGGGAGAAGGCGCGCATAAATGGCTGTCCATTGAGCTGAAACTTCTTTCCGGATGGTGGTGGCGCCAATTCTTCCGAACTGTTGGACAAGGCAAGGTCCTCAGCAAGTGACATCTTATTTCCACATATTAATGGCGGTGCAGACTGTCTAACCTAATCTAATTTTTCCTAGCTCTTCATAACTTTCCTGGCCAAGTAATGTGTAATAGAAGTGATAAATTAATAATAAGAAAACAGTAGAATTTGGTTTGTGACACGAAAGTAGCCTAATGCTTGTTCTTCCCTTGTGTCGAGTTTTGACGGGAAGATGAAGTTTCAGTGCACGATCTCCTCCTTTTATACTTTTTGGTGACGTCACAGGAGGGTGGATGACCACACCCGAAGGTTCTAGGGTGATTCGGCCAAGCCCTATAAGGAAAGTTTTAATTTATTAAAAACTGGAGTCATGAATTATTCCTCCCATGTAAAGGGAGTAATTATAATTATAGGAGGAAATGTATATCACTTTCGTCTCCACTCGACGGGAAAACAAGTCCCGGAAACTTGGAACTACTTACTCCTGTGGAAGCTCACCTTTCAATTAGTGTGAAGCGGTTTTACAGATTGGATACTTATAAACTTGTATGTTTTAATTTCAGGCTGGAGTGACCAATTGGGTGTGGGAGAGCGTGATGACGTCAGTGGCAATTGCCCCGACTCACCCGTCTCACCTCTTCCATCACGCCGTTGTAGATGCACGTTTTGGGCGGCTCTTGTGTTTAAAGCCTTTGATCCAATTTACTGGAAATAGAACTGAAAGTCACGTGGTTCTTTGTTGTGAAAGCACATGGTTGATCAGAAACTTAGGCAATATTTACGTAATGGCGGAGTGTTGATGCCGATGAATATTCGTTGTTGATGCAAAAGACGGAAAAATATGTTTTTAACTCTGTTCCTCAGAACAGCGTCCCTGTATGCACGTGATCTTGTACATGCGTCTGTGTCTTGTCTGTAATAAGTGTATTCCATCCCGTGTTGATCTTGTACAGGAATATGTAGGTAAGAGAATATTTAAAATCCTCCTTGATATTATACTGTCGAAGTTTTGATGCTGCTTCATCGGCCCATGCGCTAATGATCTGTATACATGGTAGAACGATGGTGTTCTTAATCAAAATTCCGTAAGCCGGATAAGAAGGTGATTGCGGAAAATGTTGACTGGTGCTGATGGCGGTAATGTACTGTTGCGGCGAAGTCCGGGCTGCTGTGTGACGCTGGTGTATTGCGGATTGGGTATTTAGGTTTCCACACTGGTGAATGCCGAGTCTGCTGCAGTTGTGGAAAAGTCGGGATCACGGAAAGTGAAATACATCTGTGCAAAAGGAATGTTGCAGAAAAATGTGTCTCTAGCTTTTTCGATTTAAAACATTAGGTGCTTGCTATCTTTTGTTGTTGCTAATGTTGATTGTCTCCACTATATCCTCTCTATAACCGGATATGTATGTAGTATTCACGCAATGGTGAATTGACGTGTCCAGCCTTGCGGGCAATTGTGTTCTGTGTGCTCCTGGATTTCTGTGCCCAGTGTGGCGTTCTGACTGTTCACGGGGGTGGGAAGTTTTTGTAAGGGTTGCCCTTGGAAGGGGTAGTGTTCATCTCCCATTACACGATGGTTAGTACGCTGTCATAGTTTTTAAGTACCGGGAAAATTCGAGCCGAGAGTCTGCTGAACAGGCTGCTTCCCTGCCCCGCCGGGGGGGGGGGGGAGTGTTGGTTGCTGCGGTGCAGGATGCCACCTCCTCTGTAACAGCGGACTCTCTCATGCCTGATGGACAGTCTACAGACGACGAGTGGAGTGTGAAGTGGACAGGACGAATGATGTCCGAACTTGGTGCATAGATAAGGGACGAGCATTGGAGATGGGGCGTTTGTGGTGCGAATGGTCGGGGAGCACCTTGGGTGGGACGTTGTTGCGTGATTTTGGGGCGTGGATGGGTATACTGAGTTGTACGGTTTTGCTGTTCTCCAAAACGAGTGAAGTACCTTTCTGTCCCTCCCCTTGGAAAACACAAACGAGAAGGACTTTAGATACGACTTCCCAGACCGAGTAGACCCGCACTGAGGATGGAGAGGGCGAGTACGTATCTCGTCATCGTCCTCATCGTTAGTTGCTTGTTCACTGGACTCCTGGCTTGGTAGGAGAAGGGTCAAGCTGGAACCATGGTGCTCTAGACTAAAGTCAGGAATACTCGTCTCCGCAGAGACATCCGTCTGGGTACTGGTGTCATGTGGAATGCCCAGTCCGAGCTCTTGTACAGGGTCGTCACTGACACAAGGTTTAAGCGGGTGACTGAGGTCAAGCCATCTGAAGCGCAGATGCAGTTGGTCACGTCAGGCGTCTTACCTACTACCACACAGGGACCCTTCCACTGGTAACTCAGTTTACTCGGCACGTTTGCAGATCGTCGCAAATCATGTAATCAAACCATTCTTCCTGCTCCATATGGATCTCCATGCACTCGCCTGTCATGCCATGTTTTCTGACGCCGGTGGGTCGTGCATAATGTTGCTCTCACTAGCTCATGGGTCTGTTCTATCCATTGCCGCATGATCTTTACATAGAGAGATGGTGAAATTTTCTCCCCCGGAATCCTGGGCATGACCAGATCCAGTGGCAAGGATAATTCACGGCCTAACATTAACCACACAGGGGTATAACCCATGCTGGAATGTACTGAAGTGCGGTATGCCATGAGCACATATGGGAATCGTAGATCCCAATCTCGACAATCAAGGCAGGTTTCCGTCATCAACATTTCAGCTAGCGTACGGTTGAATCTTTCGACCATACCGTTACCGTTGCTGCGGGGATGACATGGTGTAGTTCTTGTTCTGACGATATGGAACAATTTGCAGAGCTCAGAGATCAGCCGGCTCCAAAAATTACTTCCTTGATCGGAGTGCAGCTCATAGGGAATTCCAAACCGGCAGAACACATTGCTTGCCAAGACCTCCATGATTGTGGATGCCTCTTGGTTCGGCAAATCAAATGCTTCCACCCACTTCATAAAATAATCTTGCAATATGAGGATGTATTTGTTTCCATCATCCATCATATTCAAGGGTCCGAGCACATCAATAGCCACTCGCTCCCATGGTGCACCAACAATCTTAATCTGAAGAGGTGCGGAATGGTGCTGGCCAACAGTGCGTCTTTGACATGGGACACATTTGGCGACCCATGCCTTTACACTATCGCATATTCTGATCCAGTGTTTCTATGTTTTATCCGCGTTAATGTCCGTTCCACAGCTAAATGTCCGGTGTTATCATGCAGTTGTTGTAATATTGTATCACGATAACATTCCGGAATCACCAGGTGGTTATTAATGTAGAGAATCCCTTGCTGTATATGACATTCCTCGAACCACTGGTAATAGTACTTGGCTGTTGCGGATAGTGGTGTAACAGATTCCCGGGGAGGGTTTTACCTCCTCTGGAGCCACACATATATAATTCGTGTCTGCACATGTGTTGCTTGTTCGTGAGTGACTTTCTCTGTGTTCCACTCTGCGCACTGCAATTCGGGGAACACCGGAGATGGCTGTGTTGTATATCTCACGGTGGTTGTTACTTCGGGTTCATCCTCAAGCCCGATTCTGCTCAAGGTGTAGGCATTTCCATGCAGTTTGCCGGGTCTATGAACCACATTGAAGTTAAAATCATGCAGGAATTCCTGCCACCTCGCTAACTGGCCCTCCATATTTTTAAGGCATCGGAGCAGCATAGGGAAGCGTGATCCATACGGAGAGTATATGGGCGACCATACAGAAAGTGTTTATAATACATGACAAAGTAAACCACAGCCAGTAATTCTCACCTGGTGGTCACGTAGCGTTTTTCTGTTTTGTTTAGAGTACGCGAATCCATAACCCAGTACCTGCTCCATTCCATCCTCTGTGATCTGAGATAGAACTGCGCCAATAGCGTAAGCTGATGCATCAGTATCCAGGATGAAATCGAGGTTAGGGTTAGGATGAGCGAGAATTGGAGCGGTTGTCAAAAGTTCCTTCAATGCCCTGAAAGGAACCTTCACACTCACTCGTCCACTCGAAGGGTCGATCCTTTTTGGTGATCTTGAAGAGGGGTGATGCAATCTCACTGAAATGACAGATGTATCGATGATAGTATTGACAGATACCAAGGAAGCTCCTAGTTTCCGTGACAGACACGGGGGTCTGCCACTCCACCATGACTTTTGTTTTTGATGGTTGGGTGGCCACTCCATCACCGGATATGACGTGTCCCAGGAACTCGATGCTCTGTCTGAAGAGATGACATTTCTTCGGTTTGAGCTTTAAGTTAGCTATGTGAAATCTTGAAAGCATGGTGTCTAAATTAGATAGTGTTTGCTCAAACGTCGGACCGAAGACGACTGCGTCGTCGATATCCATGGCTACTGCTAGCTAAATCAAGGGTACAAAACCACTTGGCTCCAGACAAGGAATCTAAGGCCTGATCTATCTGGGGCAACGGATAAGCATCTTTGACGCTAAGCTCATTAAAGTGGCGGTAGTCTATACAAAACCACAAAGATCCATCCTTTTTGCCTGCTAGTACAATGGGACAGGCCTAGGGGGATGCTGATGGCTCAATTATTCTGATCCGCAACATGTTCGCTACCTGTTGGTGTGCCTCCACTTCCTTATGAATCAGGAGACATCTAACGGGTTGACATATGGGTCGGTTGTTTCCGGTGTCGATGGAGTGTCGTACTATATGAGTTTCTCTGAGGTCCATGTCTCCCGATGAAAAACTATCGCGATATTTGTGAAGTAATTTCCGTATTTGTAATTGTTGGTATTGCATCAATCCAACTGTGGCCCACAAATATATGTCATGTGTAAGTGTTCGGGCAATTCATAAGACGTTGTTATTGTTGTGTTTGCGGTGGGGGCTGTTTTCAGTGATATCACATCCACCAAATGGCCACAGCAAACTCATGGTTCGAGTGTTATTGGGTCCGCAGTGCCATTGAATACTCTAAAGAGGCGAGCATGTATTCCGTGTCGGGTTCCAGCATGGATGTGTGAGTGTTGTTTCCTAATTGTGGTGCAGTGGCCCACAAGATCCTTTCCTGTCACGGCTAAACTGTGGCAGTGGTCACTAATATCACTGCACACGTATCATATAATGACGATTCTTGTCCAAGGGGTACCCATCGGCCGTGTATGTCCAGTTCCTGTTGCTTACAATGTATGATGGCTTCGCTGACACTGATTAAATCAAAACCAAGCAGGGCATCGTTTTGGATAGAGGCGATAGCAACTAGTTGTATGAATTGCATCTCCTCCATCTGTATTATGAGGTTTACTACACCAGTCACGGGAACATTGGCTACTGTAGCTGTTTGCAAAAATATGTTTGTAGGTCTAAGGGGTGGCTTCTTATGAGGTGGGATGCTCTCATATAAGAGTTTGTTAAAGACGGTGATGGAAACTCCAGTGTCCACAGTGGCACTGGTGGAAATTTCGCTAAACAGACAGGGACATTTGTATATCACTTTGCGGTGAGTCTGTGGAAGCGTCTCCAATGATACCATTTGAGGCAGTGTATATAGTCGGCTTGTTTCCGAATAGCTTCCGTGAGTGCAGTTGGTGGCTGAGTATGGAAAGGGTCGACTCGTCGTCGCTGCTGCTGTGATTGCTTAGGCGACGACGGCATCGGGGGTGGTGGTGGCGTTGTTGCTGATTCTGTGTAAGCTTTGTTGGTGTATACTGCAGTGTGGATAGGATTCTCACATTCGCGGAGGAGGGCTACCTATGTGAGCCCCTATTTACACCATGCCATTGTGTGTTTAGTTGATGCGCAGGAGAAATATCGCCACTGTATTGCTTTCACTTTCTTCGTATGATGCTTCTTCTTGATGTTAAACTGACGCTTTCCTTGGAATCGCTACTGGTGTTGGAGGCGGTGGGGAAGCTGTAAGCGGTTGTAAGTTGCATACCACCAAATGACGCCATCATAGAAGAAGCCGGGTGCATGTGGGTGCATGATGTAGTAGGAATATATGGACGAGTAGAAATGGCCGCCTGACATTGTGGTTCAGAGGCCGCAGTTCAGCCGGGTTGTAGAAATGGGCACCGAAGTGACTCAGTAATCGGTGCCCGTGCTAGTTTGATGAATTCTCAGGCTGTGGGATACGTCGGTCAGCGGTTGGCATTGGAGATGGAGGACCGTTTGGACACCGTTCCCTCCAATGGCCTGGCTGACCACATCCAAAGCACGTGTTTGGTGGCGGTGCTGATGCTGTGGTGGATTGCGGTCTAGTGGTGAATTGTGTTGCCACTGTGGTGCTGAGTGTTGTCACAAGATTAGTGAGTGCGGAGATCTCCTTAGTTATCTCTTCTAATGTTTCATGCATGTTTGTCTATTGCTGTTGTTGTGCTGGTTCCCGCATCCTTGGGCATTGTTGTGGCCTCTGCGATGGGATTGACCATGCCCTCTCCCTCTAGATGCGTCATTTTGACCGAGGTTTTCTGATTTCACGTGTTGTTCATTGTTGGTGACGCTTGCGGATGTAATAGTTGATTCGGTTGTAGTTGTGACATTAATATCATTCATTTCCTTTATTGGGTGCAGTTGGCGACGATTATTTTTCTCCCACTCTAAGAAGTTCTCAATCCGAACTGCAGTAGCCATGAGTTGTTGAAAGCTGCCATGCTCTGTGAGAAACAGTTTTTCTTTGAGGGCGGGCTTTCCACTCAACGCGTCTATGAAAGTATCGAGATGTAGATCTGTTACACCTTCGAGATTTGTGTTGTGGTATGTGTGGGTAACAAGATGATGGATGCGACTCATTAACTACGGCAATGTTTCGTTCGAGCGCCGATATGGATTTTCAGTTGAATCTGACTTGTTTCTCTGAGGGCTGTGTCGCCGAATCTTACCGACAACGCGTTCTTCAATTCGGTGTAGGATGGTGTGTAGTGTCTGCCTAAGTCTGCCAAAACTTGTAGCGCTTTTCCGGACAACTTTGCAGCTAAATACTCTCCCATCTTTTGATTACTCCACCGGTTTGTCCTACTTATTATTTCGAATTGCACTTTGTAATTAGCCCAATCAGTCGCCCCGCCAAATTCGGGGTGGGGTGGGGGTGGGGTGGGGGGGGGGGAGGGGTGGAGAATGATCCGCCCATGTCTCATGGAGAAGTAATTGGCGTGAAACCTGGTCGTGGTGCTGGCGAAACTGTTGAGAATGTGGATGTTGTAGGTGGTGGTGGTGGTGGTGGTGGTGGTGGTGGTGGTGGTGGTGGTGGTGGTGGTGGTGGTGGTGGTGGTGGTGCTCATCAATGTCCCTGACGATGCTGACGCATCCGCTAAGGCGACTCTCATCGATGATGTGTTGCATGGTACATTGGGTCTGCCGAATATCGCGCTGATGTGGGTCCATAGACAGGTGTAGGGCTATAGACTGGTGGAGGCGTGTTGTGTATATGACGCGGACGTTCCTGGTGCTGTGAGACGGATTCCTCATATGGAGGCGGTGCAGGTGACTAATGCGGATGATGTGTGTGGTGTGTACATCGTCTGATGTATTGCTGGAATGGTGTAGCAGTATCCTCCGGTTCGTAACACGGTCCTGATGGATAATAAGGAGATGATGCATGAAAAGGAGGTGATACAGGATTTGGCACATGAGCATCCGGCCAATGATCACCCATTGATGACGTAGGTGAACATAGTGGTCGTGAAGGTTGTGGTTGCCCACATAGGGTTCTTTGACACAGTCGTCCACGATCTGGCATAGATGCTGGTAGCCTATCACAGAGATCCGATAATGTGATGTATTGAGTTCCCACCTGGGGGCATCACGGAGTGTCCCATTGCTGATTGGTGAGAACTCATGTTGAGTTGGTGCTGGTCGTCCCGCACTGGGGAAATTTTGACATTGTCGGTGAGCATGCGAGCAGTACGTCCATCATATGATGCAACCTCTAAATCGAGGGTTTGCTGACTGTTGGATGAAGGAGACTGAAACTCGCGGGTGTTGAGTGTAAGCGCGGGTTTGCTTCTCATTCGAGCCCCACATCGGGTGCCACTTGTAGCTCACGGGGGTACGTGCTGGTCCGCCGGTAGATATCCGCCCATCGCACCGCAGGTGCACGATGACTGGGATGGCTGGTTAGCTGCTGATCTCTGGGTTGCAGATCCAATATGACGTCTCTCCATGGTGTACAAAGAGCGACCTCTAGAGCCAGTGGAACACTGATGTTCCAGTGGGGCTGCGCGACCATTGCCGCCGAGGTTGAACCACACGGTGTCATCCCAACTATTTGTGTCACCAGTGTGTCTATCCATACTAATTTAGAGAATGGAACAGTTAGAATAATATACTAGAAATATAAATAAGTACTATACATACAAGACAATCGTTTGGCTGTAAATGAGCATACAATAATACACAATATAGAGCTAGCTGGTGTTCTTTGCACGTGGTGTCGCCGGAGGTACCATACAGATCCTTGAATCTGCAGATGTATCCCCGCAAGAGAGTCATCCATAACGCGAGCTCACTGAGTAACTTAATATAAGCTAATATACCCAACACCAAATGCTTCATGATGGTGTGAGAGGAAGGTGCCTCGTGCGAGCCTCTATCACAGGAATTCTCGCTGTCACGAGAAGCAAGTGCCCTGTGCGGGCCTCTGACACAGGAAACTGCCTTCGATGCCAAAGCATAGGAAGTGGGTTGGCAAAAAGGGCCACTCCTTTGTTCAACAGAAAAATGCTAAGTAAAGATCCTAGTGAAACCGTAATTAACCTGATGCGTACTGGTTTACGTGAAGATGGAAGAGCGATTTCCGAAGAATTTCCAAGTCACCGTCTTATGTAGTTCCAAAATGCTGTATTGGTAGATGCCGCTTTATTTATGCGGGCCTTCTGCTAAAGTCTAACCTACCCATTAGTTGTTAGAAACGAAAACTAGCTTTGGTCACAAGTGGCAGGGATTCCTACCTATCTTAAATACAACTGTCCAATGGGCGCAGACGCTTAGCTTCCCGTAGGCTACTTTGAAAGAGCATCTACCTCCATGGACAGCATGCGTACATGTTACATCACAACGCATCCGAATTTGATGAAAATCTGGCTAACTTGCTCCGCAACCACATAAAACATCACCAGGACAATGGCTACATTTCACATAAGCAAGTTTTATCACTGACATATTGCTAAGGTGGGGATAGAGAGGCGAATATCCATCGCGAGCGTCCTTCCCGCGAGGGTGTGGCAGATTCCACGATCCTTCCCAGACACTGCAATGAGTTGGTTGGTCCGCGCTACATTAGGACACAGGTAAACAGGACGCTAACATCTGTAGTCAATTAGTATACAGATAAACAGGATGCTAACGTCGTCTGTCGTCAATTAGGATACAGATAATCAGGATGCTAATGTTTTCTGTCGTCAATTAGGATATAGATAAACAGGATGCTTACGTCGTCTGTCGTCAATTAGGATACAGGTAAACATGATGCTAACGTTGTCTGTCGTAAATTAGGATACAGATAAACATGATGTTAATGTCGTCTGTCGTCAATTAAGATGCAGGTAAACAGGATACTAATGTGGTCTGTCATCGATTAGGATACAGGTAAACAGGATGCTAACGTCGTCTGTTGTCGATTAGGATACAGGTAAACAGGATGATAATGTTGTCTGTCGTCAACTAGGATACAGGTAAACAGGATGCTAACGTCGTCTGTCATCGATTAGGATACAGATAAACAGGGTGCTGATGTCATCTGTCATCAATTAGGATGCAGGTAAACGGGATACTAACGTGGTTTGTCATCGATTAGGCTACAGGTAAACAGGATGCTAACGTCATCTGCCGTCGATTAGGATACAGGTAATCAGGATGCTAGTGTTGTCTGTCGTCAATTAGGATACGGGTAAACAGGATGCTAACGTCGTCTGTCATCGATTAGAATACAGATAAACAGGATGCTAATGTTGTCTGTCGTCAATTAGGATACAGGTAAACGGGATACTAATGTGATTTGTCATCGATTAGGCTACTGGTAAACAGGAGGCTAATGTCGTCTGTCGTCAATTAGGATACAGGTAAACAGGATGCTAATGTCGTCTGTCATCAATTAGGATGCAGGTAAACGGGATACTAATGTGATTTGTCATCGATTAGGCTACTGGTAAACAGGAGGCTAATGTCGTCTGTCATCAATTAGGATACAGGTAAACAGGATGCTAATGTCGTCTGTCATCAATTAGGATACAGGTAAACAGGATGCTAATGTCGTCTGTCATCAATTAGGATGCAGGTAAACGGGATACTAATGTGATTTGTCATCGATTAGGCTACTGGTAAACAGGAGGCTAATGTCGTCTGTCGTCAATTAGGATACAGGTAAACAGGATGCTAATGTCGTCTGTCGTCAATTAGGATACAGGTAAACAGGATGCTAATGCCGTCTGTCGTCAATTAGGATACGGGTAAACAGGACGCTAATGTCGTCTGTCGTCAATTAGGATACAGGTAAACAGGATGCTAATATTGTCTGTCGTCAATTAGGATACAGGTAAACAGGATGTTAATGTCGTCTGTCGTCAATTAGGATACAGGTAAACAGGATGCTAATGTCGTCTGTCGTTGATTAGGATACAGATAAACAGTATGCTAATGTCGTCTGTCGTTGATTAGGATGCAGGTAAGCAGGATGCTAATGTTGTCTGTCGTCAATTAGGATACAGGAAAACAGGATGCTAATGTCGTCTGTCGTTGATTAGGATACAGGTAAACAGGATGCTAATGTCGTCTGTCGTCAATTAGGATACAGGAAAACAGGATGCTAATGTCGTCTGTCATTGATTAGGATACAGGTAAACAGGATGCTAATATCGCATGTAGTCAATTAGGATACAGGTAAACAGGATGCTAATGTTGTCTGTCGTCAATTAGGATACAGGAAAACAGGATGCTAATGTCGTCTGTCATTGATTAGGATACAGGTAAACAGGATGCTAATATCGCATGTCGTCAATTAGGATACAGGTAAACAGGATGTTAATGTCGTCTGTCGTCAATTAGGATACAGGTAAACAGGATGCTAATGTCGTCTGTCGTTGATTAGGATACAGATAAACAGGATGCTAACGTCGTCTGTCGTTGATTAGGATGCAGGTAAACAGGATGCTAATGTTGTCTGTCGTCAATTAGGATACAGGTAAACAGGACGCTAACGTCGTCTGTCGTCAATTAGGATACAGGTAAACAGGATGCTAATGTTGTCTGTCGTTAACTAGGATACATGTAAACAAGATGCTAACGTCGTATGTCGTTAATTAGGATACACTATATATGCATGGTATCATATCATCGATAGGGGTGTTGTTCCAAGGCAGAGTTGATTACGAGTGCGATGTGTGTCGAGATGCTATCATTTGCACATTTAAGGAGTTCGTTCTTAATTCCGTCAGACTCCCATGCACGGCCATGCGTTCGAGATGTTAAAGCTTCTCTTAATGGCTTTTGCAGAATCCGTGACTGGCCTTTAATTGTGGTTAAAATTTATTTTTCTGTGTCAGTTAACTGATCTTTGAACCATTCCTTGATTGTTTCAGTCTTTCACTGACATGGACTGAAGAACTGACCATCAGGATTATGTACAGCGAGTGGTTGTTGTGGGTTGCTGATGTTGTCTGTCGTCAATTAGGATACAGGATACTGAAGAACTGACCATCAGGATTATTTACAGCAAGTGGTTGTTGTGGGTTGCTGATGTTGTCTGTCGTCAATTAGGATACAGGATACTGAAGAACTGACCATCAGGATTATGTACAGCAAGTGGTTGTTGTGGGTTGCTGATGTTGTCTGTCGTCAATTAGGATACAGGATACTGAAGAACTGACCATCAGGATTATGTACAGCAAGTGGTTGTTGTGGGTTGCTGATGTTGTCTGTCGTCAAATAGGATACAGGATACTGAAGAACTGACCATCAGGATTATGTACAGCAAGTGGTTGTTGTGGGTTGCTGATGTTGTCTGTCGTCAATTAGGATACAGGATACTGAAGAACTGACCATCAGGATTATGTACAGCGAGTGGTTGTTGTGGGTTGCTGATGTTGTCTGTCGTCAATTAGGATACGGGATACTGAAGAACTGACCATCAGGATTATGTACAGCGAGTGGTTGTTGTGGGTTGCTGATGCTAAGGGTTCTATATTAGGTCCTTTATTATTTATAGTCTTTGTTAATGATCTACCATCTCATATTAATCGCTGTAACACTGATATGTATGCTGATGACACTACAGTTTATCTTAAATCCAATTGTATTACCACTCTAACAAATCACTTAAATGAGGACATGAATGCAGTCAAGGAATGGTGTAATGAAAATCAAATGATTGTCAATGCAAGTAAAACTAAATTATTATTAATCGGATCACGAGCTAAGCTTAAAGATTTCAAAGATGTGACAATACAGTATGATGGTATTAATCTAACTGGCAGTAGCTCTGAAAAGCTTCTAGGAGTCCATATTGATGATAAGCTAACATTCATAGAGCATGTGAACAATGTTGTAAAAAAGATATCTCGTCTGTTAGGAATACTTAGAAAATATGCGAAGGACCTTCCCATCGATTATAGATTAAAAATTTTCAATTCCTATGTATTACCCCATTTTGATTTCTGCCTGGTAGTATGGGGTGATATTTGCAAAGAAACTCAATTAGACAGACTTCTAAAATTGCAAAAACGAGCCGCACGAATCATTCTCAGTGAAAAGTTTAGTACACCGTCAAGAACATTATTTGAAAAACTTAGCTGGATTCCGATACAGGAAAGAATAAATTACAAAACTGGATGCACTGTATATAAAGCTATCAGAGATGAAAATCCTGAATATTTAACAAAGCTATTTGTAAAATGTGCTGATTCTCATAAGCGAAATCTGAGATCTTTAAACAATTTTCAAGTCAATATTCCATTGGCGAAAGGTGCCTTGCACTCATCTGGCTTCGCTGTGAAAGGATCAAAATTATGGAATTCATTAAAAGTATCACTACGAACTGCCCCTTCCTTGACTGCTTTCAAATCCCAATATATGGCTGACAAATTAGGTAAATAATCACTACATGTACATTTATATGCTATTGATATGGTGTAGGTACTCATATCTAAATCTTTATGTTTTGTCTTGGATGAGTCCTGTCTGCTAGCACTCGGGATTGGATCCGAATTGGTATAGCTTAAAACATTTTGAGAAAATTGGACCATAAAACTTAAAGGTTTTTGCACAGAAGGAAGCTGCTTGCGGAGTTCAGGCATCTTTTCTCTCTCTTTTTTCAAGGTGTTTTTGGATTGTACCGGTTTGGATCCGATCTTGAGTGTTGGCAGATGGGGGTTGTCTAAGACATACAATGTAAATATGTACAGTATATTATATGTACATATTGTATATAGAAAACCATGTATTATATGTAAATATGTGAATAATAGTAGAATAGATTGAAGGCCCCGGGGAACACCAGCTATTTATAACTGATTGGTTTACCTTCATAAAATAAAGCTTATTATTATTATTATTATTATTATTATTATTATTATTATTATTGTCTGTCGTCAATTAGGATACAGGATACTGAAGAACTGACCATCAGGATTATGTACAGCGAGTGGTTGTTGTGGGTTGCTGATGTTTAATGGGTTGGTTGCTCTGAACATTTTTCGACAATCGTATGAGGGTGTGATTTAATTTACCAGGTCATCTGGTCCTTTGATGGGAGTTCTTTCAATCTGCCTTAGTTGAGTTTAATGTTTCCGCCAACTGCTGAGGTAAATGCATAATTACAGTGTTTTCTGTTGTTCAGACACCTTTGTAATAAGTGAATCATCAACATATGACTTCCTTTGGTTGGTATTTCTAGGTGCGCTGGTGTTCTAGCAGCTGCTGTCGCCACACGTTTCAGAACTTTACCTAGGTCTTCGCTTAGTTTACAGTTGAGGTCAATCATGGCCATCTGTTCAATTATCGTTTTCATACGGGTCCACAATGCCTGAATGGGCGTGTTGTTAGTTAGTTTTGAGAACGCATGGTTGACCGTATATTTTTGTCTTGGGGGTCGCTTGTAGACGAGGCAAATTTTATCAATCCGTGGTCGGACTTGAGGTCTGTACCACCATAGGTTCGTGAGTCTCAAAGTAACGTCCACGTTTTACAATATGTTGTCAATCTGATTAAAAGTTGCTTTTGTGGTTTTAGTTTTCTTGTCTGCTATGTATCCTGCCCAAGTTGTACAATAACGGCATAGGTGCCTAAGGGCTGTATTTGTTACATATATAAAGCATAATTGCAGATGAAGTCACCTAATTCATCTCCACTACTGTTGTTCCAGTTTCCCATTCTGTAGAAACCAATACACGAATCAAACCCGGTGTGTTTTTATGCTTGCTTAGTTTTCCGAGTTTGTAGTTGAAGTTTCGGCATAGGAAGAGTCGCCATCTTGCTGGAATGTTGATAGTTGTGCACAATTTATCATAGAAGGAATCACGTACTGAAAGATCGATATGTGATAGTTCAGCGGTTGCGCCATTTGCATTCACAATTCGACAATTAGTGGCAGTGCTGTTTCTCATTGGTATGATTAGGTCAATAATTTCAGTGCGTTCACTGGTGTATGTTAAACTGAGAACATGGTCCGTCAGTCTAAGTCCAATTACAAAACCTAGGCATTGGTTATTGGCTTCATTCTGTTCGAGTAGAATTGCTTTGTGTCCTAACTGTGAAAGATGGCTTGAGTGAGTGGATACCTTTGTTTCTTCGCTGACCACGATGTTGGCTGAACTATGTTGTCGTAATCATAAGTATCTTCCAATGTTTATATAAATCTGTTTAAATTTACATTCCACAGAAACACCAAAGTCATGATTCTGCCAATAGGGACTAGAATTCCAGGATATTCTCGTCGTAACATTTGGTTAAATAATATAGGATGCAATGGAAACGAAGCGAGACTGACTTCCTGTTCTCATAGTGCGTGGGGACAACATGGTTGTAATCACAATGAGGACATTGGTGTCGAATGTGATGGTTAGTAGCTCTCGGAGAAAGTAAAATCACTCTAGTAAAACGGGTTGTTTTATTTATATAGGAAATATAAGGTAGATGGTTACCCTTCCATGGCTAAGCGGACCAGAAACCGGACTCTGCAGCAATGTTGAGGAATGTCCAATTGCAGGGCAAGACACTCTTAACTGAGACAGTCATTCTAGTCATGAACGATTTTTAAATAGTGGTTCTCTTAGCCTGCAAATGTACATTCAATAAGTAAATATTTAATTTTTCTGAACAAATTTAGCTATTAAAACGTGAAACTGATTAAGAAACTATTAAATGAGTTAACAATACAGGCACGCTATTGGACACTTTTAATCTGATTTGAATGCTGGCTATTCCTGCATATATGGCTATTCAAATTCGCTTCAAAGCATTCAAAACATCGTTGATTAAATTGTAAATTCAGTAAGACATACACGTCAAATGGTTACTGAAGGATCTTTGCCACTTCAGCTAACAAGTGATATACTTTGATAATGACACCAGATACGTCTATGACAGATAAGATCCCTCCATTGGTGACGCGAATATTTTCAGTTCGCCGACCATTTCTTTGGTCACGTGGTCGGTTCGCCTATCGATATCTATGGTCACTACCACATGACCGAACAAAATCGGCGAACAGAAAATATTCGCGCTCCTGAGCGCACCCTGGACTCAGCTCCCATTATTTGAAGAAGTGGTGGGATAGATGATAAATAAGATCTACATCTGACATCCTGGCTGAGCCTATATATGAGACAGGCTGATCTTGAAAACTCAAACTACATGTTAACCCAAAATCCCCATAGTAGTGTTAAGAGCCTCAAGACAGAACATGTAAATCCTACTGCTTCCGGTCCCAGCAATTGCAGTGATAAGCATGAGAGAGAGAGAGAGAGAGAGAGAGAGAGAGAGAGAGATAGAGAGAGAGAGAGAGAGAGAGAGAGAGAGAGAAAGAGAGAGAGAGAGAGAGAGAGAGAGAGAAAGAGAGAGAGAGAAAGAGAGAGAGAGAGAGAGAGAGAGAGAGAGAGAGAGAGAGAGAGAGAGAGAGAGAGAGAAAGAGAGAGAGAAAGAGAGAGAGAGAGAGAGAGAGAGAGAGAGAGAGAGAGAGGGGGGGGGGAGAGGGGGGGGAGAGGGAGAGAGGGGGGAGGGGCAGGGGAGGGAGAGGGGAGGGGGAGGGAGAGAGAGGGAGAGGGACGGGGGTGGAGAGAGAGAGAGAGAGAGAGAGAGAGAGGGCGGGCGGTCAAATGGTTCACATATAAACACATAAATGAAAGATCTTCTAACCCCAACCCTGATAAAGTATAGAAAATATGTCAAAATCATCAGCATTATGATGTAGACCAGATGCAATAGTAACAAAAAACTTGAATTATTTTTACATTTAATAAGTTGTTGATGACTATTATTATTATTATTATTATTATTATTATTATTATTATTATTATTATTATTATTATTATTATTATTATTATTATTATTATTTAAAGCTGCATCTATATTTGACGGCATGCGTCTTGTTGGAATGGAAGACTGGAATGGGCGGATAGAGATTCGATATGGCCCATACTGGCTGCCAATTTGTTCCACTGGATTTGGCAGAGCTGAAGCCACTGTTGCCTGTAGATCATTTGGATTTGAGTATGTTTACCTGTTTAACCCTTTGAAGACTTATTTTGGTGAAGAAAATTAAATTGTTTGCTTATTGACTGTTCATTTGCAGGCCAAGAGTATACTATTTTTGAAAATTTATCACTGAAATAACTGGCTCGGTTATCGATCCAGTCATTACAGTGGTAAATTTTCAAGAATTCAAGAGTTCGACGAGACATTCTCACATTTCATTAAGATCCTACACCATATCCTAAGCTCGACGAGGCATCCTTATGTCCAACAGCAATAGCTAGGTTTACAACATACCACACGCATGTGAATGGTATTAGCAGACTAACAGTGACGTCACACATTTGAATCATGATGTATCCATTATTGTAAGCATGTTTCTTTAGAGAGCATGTGCACATTGAAACTGTAGACAATGCGGGAATGTAAACAATGCAGGAATGTAGACAAAGTGTGAATATTCAGAATGTGTGAATGTAGACAATGTGTGAATGTAGACAATGTGTGAATGTAGACAATGTGTGAATGTAGACAATGCGGGAATGCAGACAATGTGAGAATGTAGACAATGTGGGAACATAGGCAATGTGTGAATGTAGACAATGTGGGAATGTGGCATTGTGTGAATTCAGAAAATGTGTGAATGCAGACGATGTGGGAATGTAGACAATGTGTGAATATAGACAATGTGTGAATATAGACAATGTGTGAATCCAGACAATGTGGGAATATAGACTATGTGTGAATGTAGACAATGCGGGGATGTAGACAATGCGGGAATGTAGACAATGTGGAAATGTGGACCAAACAGGAATGTAGACAATGTGGGAATGCAGACAATGCATGAATGCAGATAATGTGGGAATGTAGACAATGTGAGAATATTGACAATGTGTGAATGTATACAATGTGTGAATGTAGACAGTGTGTGAGCATATACAATGTGTGAATTCAAACAATGTGTGAATGTAGATAATGTGGGAATGCTGACATTGTGTGAGTTCAGAAAATGTGTGAATGCAGACAATGCGTCAATGCAAACAATATGGGAATACAGACACTGTGTGAGTGCGGGCATTGTGGGAATGTAGACAATGTGGGAACATAGACAATTTGTGAATCTAGACAATGTGTGAATGGATACCATGGGGGAATATATACCATGTGTGAATATAGACAATGTGGGAATATAGACTATGTGTGAATATAGGCAATGTGTGAATCTAGATAATGCAGGAATATAGAATATAGACAGGTGTGGGAATGTAGACAATGCGGGAATGTAGACAATGCGGGAATGGAGACAATTTATGCTTAGCGTACATTATTTCTTGTAGCGTGAATACAGCAATACCGACTAAGGTTTTTGGAAGGAGCAGCACGGCTATGAGCGGGATTGCTGGAGTGGATTGTATAGGAAATGAGACATCTCTCGTTCAATGTTCATTCAGAGGTCCTTATACCAGCACCACTGATGACTGCCCAGTGTCTCTAGTTCACGCTGGTATCAAGTGTATAGGTAAGTAAGGGCGGCGGAATCATTTCTAGTTTGGGGAATGGTCTTGGGGGACGTTCTTGAAGATGGTGTTCGGTCAGGAGAACATTTAGACACTCTGAGAAGTCATTTAAAGTTGTTTTCTAAGTTCTATGAACAGATGATAGTATAGATAGCGTCAACGCCAAGATATATACTTCAGTAAAAGTCGTGTTTATTTTTTAAATAGAATGTTAGAAACTCCTAATACTGTTGTATTGGGAGGGACACATATCATACGATGTACCCCACCGAAAATTATTTGCGGGGTTTGGGGGGGGGGGCTACGTACTCCTTGCAACATCCCCATCCCATGTTGCGTTGCCCATATACGTAAGAGCTAGATAAATGTCCTACACAACTTTAGTGGCGCTTCAACGTCGTGACGTTGGGACCATATTTGCAGTATTTGATGACCCAATTTGGTTACCGAAACTATTTTGATCGATTCAATGTAGTATAGAAAACATGCTGGCATATTTCCGTATGTGCAAATGAGGGTTTTAATATTTGAGCTATAGCTAACTTACGCGTTTATTATTCCAAATACATTTGTATTGAAATCAATTATGTTCATTTAATCATCACACTCCAGCCTCGTGTAACGCAATACAGCGGCTCCGTCACTCAAGTATCTGACATCATAATCAATTACGTCAAATGTGACGTCATAGAAGTCCATCAAGTGCATGGAATGTATGTCTTTGATGGATTTATTATTTAATAAACATTCTATTGAATATTTGGTAACTAAACTGACTGGGAGCTATGGCATCAACAGCTCCAAGTCAAATTACTTTCACAATTTCCAACAGGTTATTTGTATAATTACCCTGAACCTTAGATTCAAAGTCCGAAGTATATAAATCGATTCTAACAGTACGCGCAAAGCATGGGCGGATCTTACCTAGACGTGGGCGGGGCATAGACAGAAATAGATCCCTCAAGAGCTTAAAACATGTACCACGATGTCAAGGTTATGTGATGTTGGTAAGGTTATGTGATGTTGCTATACAGTCTTGGCATGTATTATCGGGGTACACTGGGTACGCATCGTGACCACTTAATACTGTCTCCTCATGTAGTATCGGGGTGCACTGGGTATGCATCGTGACCACTTAATTCAGTCTCATCTTGTAGTATCAGGGTGTACTGGGTATAGAATGTAACCATGTAACACAGTCTCATCATGTAGTATCGGGGTGCACTGGGTATGGATCGTGACCACTTAATACAGTCCCATCATGTAGTATCGGGGTGCACTGGGTATGCATCGTGACCACTTAATTCAGTCTCATCATGTAGTATCAGGGTGTACTGGGTACGCATCGTGACCACTTAATACTGTCTCACCATGTAGTATCCGGGTGTACTGGGTATGCATCATGACCACTTAATACAGTCCCATCATGTAGTATCAGGGTGTACTGGGTATGCATCGTGACCACTTAATACTGTCTCATCATGTAGTATCAGGGTGTACTGGGTATGCATCATGACCACTTAATACAGTCTCACCATGTAGTATCGGGGTGCACTGGGTATGGATCGTGACCACTTAATACAGTCCCATCATGTAATATCAGGGTGCACTGGGTATGCATCGTGACAACTTAATTCAGTCTCATCATGTAGTATCGTGGTGTACTGGGTATTCATCGTGACCACTTAATTCAGTCTCATCATGTAGTATCAGGGTGCACTGGGTATGAATCATGACCACTTAATACAGTCTCATCATGTAGTATTGTGGTGTACTGGGTATGCATCGTGACCACTTAATTCAGTCTCATCATGTAGTATCAGGGTGCACTGGGTATGAATCATGACCACTTAATTCAGTCTCATCATGTAGTATTCGGGTGCATTGGGTATGGATCGTAACCACTTAATACAGTCTCATCATGTAGTATCAGGGTGCACTGGGTATGGATCGTGACCACTTAATACAGTCTCATCATGTAGTATCTGGGTGTACTGGGTATGCATCGTGACCACTTAATTCAGTCTCATCATGTAGTATCGGGGTGGACTGGGTATGCATCGCGACCACTTAATTCAGTCTCATCATGTAGTATTCGGGTGCACTGGGTATGGATCATGACCACTTAATACAGTCTCGTCATGTAGTATCGGGGTGTACTGGGTATACATCGTGACCACTTAATTCAGACTCATCATGTAGTATCAGGGTGCACTGGGTATGGATCGTGACCAATTAATACTGTCTCACCATGTAGTATCAGGATGCACTGGGTATGGATCGTAACCACTTAATACAGTCTCATCATGTAGTATCGGGGTGTACTGGGTATGCATCGTGACCACTTAATTCAGCCTCATCAAGTAGTATCTGGGTGCACTGGGTATGGATTGTGACCACTTAATTCAGTCTCATCTTGTAGTATTGGTGTGTACTGGGCATGCATCGTGACCACCTAATACTGTCTCCTCATGTAGTATCAGGGTGCAATGGGTATGCTTGTTGACCACTTAATACAGTCTCATGATGTAGTATCAGGGTGCACTGGGTACTTATCGTGACTACTTAATACAGTCTCATCATGTAGTATCAGGGTACACTGGGTACTTATCGTGCCCACTTAATACAGTCTCATCGTGTTGTATCGGGGTGTACGGGGTATGCATTATGATGACATAATGAGCATACACCATGATGTCCACTGTCTATTAGAGAAAAGAAGAATAGTTATATATATATAATTGTGATCTGATTTGTTTTATATGACAGATATTCAGAATACTACAATTAGTAATATGAAGGCGAGATTAAACGGTGGATCAGCATCATCCGGGCGTCTGGAGATATCTGTGAATGGTATGTGGGGCACTGTGTGCAATCATGGGTTTAACGAAGTAGAGGCCAGCGTGGCGTGTAGAATGGTTGGATTACCGTAAGTTGTAACCTACTACATGTGTATTCCTTGTGGATTTTACATCGATTGATACAGTCGCCATTATGCTCCCCAACCCCACCCCATGCATTATATTTCCCATGACTGTTAACCACAGGGCGTTATCTTGCCTGTTGCACGTATAGGGCGTATAAGTGACAGTTTTTCAGAATTATTCCTGGGAGGTACTTGCCAAATTAAGTTAGCACAGTATACTTCAAGATAGTCTCTTTCGGGTACCAGTTATCATAGGTCAAGTAGTGTGAGATACAAATTCCATCCAGGCCTCAAGCGCTCAAGAATACTGAACAGCAAAAGGTGGCCAAATTAAAGCTCATCTCAAATGTTATATTGCACGGATAGATTATATTATATAGATTCAATATCATTCACTTCTCAAGGAATTCCCGTATCTCTATCACAATGATTAGCGTTTTAGCATCACTTTAAGGTTCAACTGTGGTCTCCGCCATTTTGTCTCCTCCAGCGATATTGCGTGATGTCATGCAAGTGCAGATAAAACACGTTCTTTATCATGTAACAATTATCATGTTGAATATTTTGAAACTACTTTGACTGGAATCTGTTTCAAGACAGCAACCGCTTCCAAATCAAATTAGTTTCAAACTATTCAACATTGATTAAATGCCCAAGGCAGCAGCAGATTGTAGTCAAATTAGTTTCGAAATATTCAACAGCTTACCTGTAGGGTTGCTTTTACACCACACTGCCTGGCTATGGAGTGGACTTAAATTATTAACTTTTATTGGATTAGTTAAAAAGTAAATCACGTTTTGCTACTAACGCGTTAATATCCGTCTTTAGGTGTGTGATACAAAGGTAGACACGTTATACATAGGTTATTCGTGGCATTTTGTGCCGCCTGAATACATAGTAAAGGATGACGTGAGGTTAACACCTGCAGCTGCTAGAATGCAGGGATTCATTTCAAACCATGCCCCGCCCATCTATAGCTAAGCTCCTCCCATCTATAACTAAGATTCGCCAATCTATAGCTAAGCTCCGCCCATGCTTTGAGCGTGATTCATATACTTTGAACCCTGACTTTCCAGAATCGCATTTTCAAGATAACTATTATTCAGGTATTCTGGTGAGTATTTTGAAATTAATTTGCATGGGTGCTGTAGCAGCAACAGCGCCCAGACAAATTAGTTTCAAAATATTCAACAGAATGTTTATTAAATAGTAAATTCATCAAAGATATATAATTCGTACACTTGACGGACTATTTCAGCTTCATGACCTGTCAGTTATGATTGGGACGTCAACCTACAAGCGACGTAATTTATTTTCACGTTAATATACTTGAGTGACAGATCGGATTCCTCCATTATACGGCGACTCTCTTAGACAGATACTTGCCATGCAGAGTATGGAAATATCGTGTGACGATGCGTCACAACACCAAGGGAAATGTAAATGATCGAACATACTAATATATATGCAGCTGATCTTTACTTTCCAATGGTGGATTATATAATATCATATTGGAATATCTTGACGTGATTGATGCCTAATGTGGCATCTACAGTATCAACGCATCGTTAATCATAATTATTATTCTCTTTGTCCAGGCCTGGAAATGCCATTGCTTACAGATACGATATAACACGACAAGAATTAGAGACGGAAGAAATGTGGCTTAGTAATGTCACGTGTAACGGGACTGAGAGCTCTCTGCTTGAGTGTGGTCATCTAGGCTTGACCGTGCATGACTGCAATCCTATGGAGAATGTTGGCATCTACTGCAGAGGTTTGCTAGAGGGTGTTGCTAGAGTATGAGCTACTAGCTATGTGTAGTTTGTTATATAAGTAGCAAAGCCAACAAGATTTTAGTACAGGGATTCGATCCGTCACCTAAGTATATGACGTCTTAATCAATTACGTTATATTCAGGCTGACGTCATAATCATAATGAAGTGTCATAACTCCGTCATGATGCTCGATAGGTCTGTCAGGAAGTGTAAGAATTGTATGTTTTCGATAGCTTTACAATTTACAATTTAATAAACATTCTCTTGACTTTTTTGGAACTAATTTGACTGGGAGCTGATGGTCACATAGCAGCAAAAGCTCTCAGTCAAATTAGTTTCAACATATGCAACGGCTTATCTTGAACTTGGGAGTCTGATAATGGAGGGTTCAAAGTGTAACAATCTATTTCAATACATGTACACGACGAAGTTTAGGTAGAAATGGGCGGAGCATAGCTAGAAATGGGCGGATCATAGCTATAAATGGGCCCATCTCTTGCGATGAAGCACAATCAGGACCCACATAGTCTACATAGCGAATATAGCAACACGTTTACCCATAGAGAGGGATAAAGTGGAATTTAACGAGAATGAACTAGAAATCTAAAAGTGACATGAAACGATTGTGCTAACCCTACCCCTAGCCATGTAATTTGAAGAGGATATTGCGATCATGTATGTGCGTGCGTGCGTGCGTGCGTGCGTGCGTGCGTGCGTGCGTGCGTGCGTGCGTGCGTGCGTGCGTGCGTGCGTGCGTGCGTGTCTGGGTATCTAAAAAAACAACTGATCCGACTTGGCTCAAATTTTAACACAACGAAGAAACCTGCAATGCAAGGGGATTTCCATACTAACGTGATCCTGAAAAGTGGGCATGGATCCGCATCGGATCAAATTTTGGATATGTGAATATCGCGGAAACTGGTAGTCCGATTTGGCTTAAATCTTAACACATTCTGATTCCACAAGGTTCTGCGTGATCCAGCAAAATCCCTAAAAATACAGGTAATTCGTGAAAATGCGAAAAATCATGAAAATCCGAAAAACATTTACAATATGACAAACTACGGACGCGAGAGGGTCTGCAATCTCTGATTGTTCTTGTTTCCAATGCCCTCATAGCATTAGGTCCCTACATCAAAACCAATGCATGCAACAATAAGTATGTATAATTTCTTCCTTTTAAAAGCAATAATCTTCAAGAAATTAAAAAAAATCTGTAACATGTTAGAGAATTGTGGTTGGTGACGTCACGTGATCCTGTGCCGCGGTACGGTACTAGATTCGCGGCCAACGCAATTGATCAAAAGCCACGGTATGCCACGTTTGAGTTTTTAGTTTGCATCGATACCTGATGAAGTACATTAATAATGAAAATTACAGAACATCTGAAACTATTGATTTATGTAGCATTAAGTAAGAATGGACCTTTCCAGTTTATCAGTCAATCATGTAGCGTCATAATCAACCACGTGACATGTAGGATGACGTCATTACCAACGACGTGATGAATGACGTAGATAGGTTCGTCGGGAACGCATAATTAATGACGGACTAAGCGTTGTTGTACGAATCGTATGTCTTTAGTATTTACTAAACATGCTGTTGAATATTTTGAAACTAATTTGACTGGGCGCTGTTGCGACCATAGCCAGGGATCGACCGAATCCAACACGGGCGAAGCGTGGCTGGAGCTTAGCTAGAGATGGGCGGTGCATAGCTAAAACAAACTGGATTCCTTCATTGGAGAACGGTTAGGTAGCGTGCAATAAAACATGATTCAAAGGCAGAGGCCTAGCTTTTAGGACTAACTTGGCTTATTTTGATGAGTTTTCGCACATCAATAGCGTCAAATTAACGGTAGTTAGTCTTAAACGGTACTACCTTTGAACACTGTTTTATTAAGCAAGAATGTGTGACAATAAACTTCGTAATAAGCTACCAAGCCAAGAATTTAGCTTATACACTGAATCCACTTCAAGGTATTGGAATATTACTTCAGTCGGCAGAAATTCCAAATTTTCCCTCTGGCAGTTGATGAGCGGGAGCTCTCCCGGGAACCGATGACAAAACAGTATCCATTAACCCTTTAACACTCATATCTGCCAAAAACGGCTTCTGCACTGGTCTTGAGTGGCCATTTGCAGGCCAAGAGAAGACTATTTTTGAAAATTTACCACTGGAATGACTGGCTCAACAATCGATCCAGTCATATCAATGTGTTACAATTTCAAAATTGGTCTTCTTTTGGTCTGCAAATAGACATTTTCTATGAGAAAAATTTCTTGAACAAACTCGAGGGTTAAAGGGTTACGTACATTTTGTATGCGCAGATGAAGTGGGTTATGTGTTTACCATCAACACGCTCTGATCTGCCAGGCGTTCTTACCGTTATTTTAGCACTATGATCAGTGATCAATAGAAGAATACAGTTTTAGCTATGCCCCGCCCATCTTTAGCTAAGCTCCACCCACACTTCGTCCGTGTTGGGATCGATCGATCTCTGACTAAACTCCCTGAATAAATAATTTCCAGAAAACTGTACAGGTAAGCTGTTGAATATTTTAATGCCTATGGCAGCAATATCTTTATATATATATATATATATATATATATATATATATATATATATATATATATATATATATATATATATATATATATATATATATATATATATATATATATATATATATATATATATATATATATATATATATATATATATATATATATATATATATATATATATATATATATATATATATAGATATATATATATATATAGATATATATATATATATATATATATATATATATATATATATATATATATATATATATATATAT
This sequence comes from Chaetoderma sp. LZ-2023a, assembly GCA_034401795.1. Taxonomy (NCBI): domain Eukaryota; kingdom Metazoa; phylum Mollusca; class Caudofoveata; order Chaetodermatida; family Chaetodermatidae; genus Chaetoderma; species Chaetoderma sp. LZ-2023a. The sequence goes on from CM067374.1 coordinate 28,114,680, forward strand.
ATATATATATATAGATATATATATATATATAGATAGATATATTTTTATCTAAATTAAATAATTTTCAAAATATTCAACAACATGTTTATTTAATAGTAAATACATGCAAGTCGCACAACAACGCTTAGTCCGTCATCAATTAAGCGTTCCTCACGAACCTAGCTACGCCATTCATTGATTATGACATCAGCACACACGTCACGTGGTTGATTATGATGCCATATGATTGATGGATACAATCCTACATTGATCTGCATATATGTACCGACAGCAATCTGTTACAATATGCCTGGGTCATGTTTATTTAGATTGACAGAACTATATATCATGTAACCTTGCAGCTGCGGACAGTGGCCATGGACCGCACCATCACCATGGTATCAGACTGGCTGGACATACGCCAGCACCATTCAACATCACCCAGTATCCTATTCGGCACACTCGACAGCCGGGCAATAATCGTGGACGTATTGAGGTGGAATATCTCGGCATCTGGGGAACGGTTTGTGATGATGGATGGACACACACAGCGACTAAAGTAGCTTGTCGATCATTGGGATTCCCGTAAGTATGACTAATACAGGCTATGACACTGAAGAATCCGTGAGTATACGTGAGTGCATGCGTGCGTGGGTGAGTGCATGCGTGCGTGGGTGCGTGCATGCGTGCGTGCATGCGTGAGTGCATGCGTGCGTGGGTGCGTGCATGCGTGCGTGGGTGCGTGCATGCGTCCGTCCATCCTTGCATCCCGCTGTAATATACTGACCATATAATCATTAATAATTTGTAATTTTAGTTACGAGCATGCGCGCAAGGTTTCGCTGAGCGACTACGGCCTGGGCAGTGGATCTACGTGGTTAGATAACGTGGTGTGTGAAGGAGACGAGCTGTCACTGTTTGATTGTCAGCACACTGTGTTTGGTGGAGAGGACTGCAGCCATAACGAGGATGTAGCCATCATCTGTGAATGGTATGCCGACTTCCAAACTGTTTAACACTTTCAATCCAACTCACCAAATATGACACATTCTGTGCGACCCAAGAAATACAGTACAACTCGGAAACAGCTTAAGCCGAACTGTTGAATATTTTGAACATAACTGGAGTGGAAGACATTACTACTTAAGACAGCAATGTCTTCAAATCCAATTATGTTCAAACTATTCAACAGAACATTTCTTACATCGCGTTCAAAGTTGTACTAAACTAACTAACATGTTCCTGTTTCTGTTTTTGCAAACACTCTAAGTTATTTCTGAAGCGAACTGTATGGGGCCTACGTTGCTATAAATTTTGACACAAAGTGGACTTGAAACAATTACTTGCAGCAACAGTCTATAGTAATGTATGTTTCAAAATCACGAACGGCTAACATACATTATTGTTTTAAAACGAAGATGCAGATAGTGTACGATTGGCATGATTAAATATAATGTCAGATTATGGGATCCTATCATTGTGATCAGATTTAACTATGATGGTACAAGTCAAATTCACCCCCCATCAACTTCCTCCTCTCTCTCTCTCACCCCCCCCCCCCCCAACCCACCCCACCCCCACCCCACCCCACCACCACCACCCTCTCTCTCTCTTTCTCTCTCTCTCTCTCTGCATCCCTCCCTCCCTCCCTCCTTCCCGCCCTCCCTCAAGTACATCTATATATCCCCACCCCCGTCTTCTCACTCAATCTCTCCCACATACTCATACTGTCGATGACCTGTACACCTTGTATTATTGATGAGCAGGTTTAATAAGGATACACACTTGATCGCTTACCGCTATTTAAATAACTGAGTCATATAACATACATATTAGATATGCTTTCAAACACCCCTCTCATTTGACGAATGGTAAATACCCTCAATTGTACAAGATGAAATCTTTTCAGCAGGTATTCTATTGTTCTTAAAACAAACTACGCTTGAGATTATGTCATTCAGAAAATAGGCTAAGTGACAACGTTACTACCAAAGGGAAAACACACACCATGCATACGCACATATGGATGTGTATAGTCCCGTGGGTGCGGGTGTGTGTGGGTTCATGCGTGCGCATTGTGTGCGTGCATAGTTTCCTGAATATATATTTTCCTTTTCCAGATTACTTTGCTGATTGGATCATAATGAAAGGGTATCGCAATAATAATAATAATAATAATAATAATAATAATAATAATAATAAAAATAAAAATAATAATAATAATAATAATAATAATAATAATAATAATAATAATAATAATAATACAATGTTGTCGTACTCTTCTATTCACTGACATTGTGTATGTTACTCAAACGATTGGCGAATGGCTTACGGGGTTTACTGGGCAACATGGTGCGACATGGGGGTTTCCTCTGATATGCTCATGAACCGTATCTGATCAAGGAGAGGTCATTTCAGACCATAAGGAAAATGGTAACATTTACCCTTGAGGGTTAACATTGACGTTTGATCCGAATGATAAGTAACATCCTAACAAAGTATGGTGGTAATCCAATCAAAAAACTAGGAGTGACTAAAATATCCACATTGATAATTATCATGCATTGCATACGGACCTTTTTGATCTGAGAAAGATTTCTAGCCCGGAAACCATGGGAGGGATAAAAAACCCCAGAAGTAATAGCAATGGATGAATCCACATTTTAGTTATGCCCCACCCATCTTCAGCTAAGCTCCGCCCACTCTTTGCCCGTGTTAGAATCGATCGACCATGAACTCCATGAATCCAAATTTCCAGAAACGTGTACAGGTCAGTTGTTGAAGATTTTGCTGCTTATGATAGCAACGGCGCCCAATCAAATTTGTTTCAAATAAATTCAACAGAATATTTATTGTCTCGGCTGCGAAGCATAAGATTACTACTTTCGGCGTCGGCGGCGTCATTATTTTGGTTACAGTTCTTTAAAATTGCTATTTCTAAAAAAATGGTTCATCGGATCTCAATAAAACTTCACAGATTCAGTATATTCCATCATTAGAACTTACCTGTATCAAAATGAAACTGGTTTAGAAAAATTGTCCATACTTTTACATCGTTTGGACAAGTTTGATTATTTTAGTGCTGATTTGCATCCAGGTTATGCTTATTATGTGGTGGTTAGGATCTTTTAGCATTGCTATTTCTCAAAAATGGTTCATTGGATCTAAAAAACACCTTCGCGGATTCATTCTATACCATCACTAGAACTAACCTGCATCAAAATGAAACTGCTATTCTAAATTTTCGATACTTTTACAGCGTTTGGACTTTGATTACTTTAGGGCTGATTTGCATCCAGGAACCGTTGTGCATATTTTATGCTGTTTATGGATTTTTCAAACAACAGTTTATTCAACACTTTGGACGTATCCTATTTCGATAAAACCTTTCTGAATTGTTGTATAAAACTCTATCTGATGCCTAAATCTAGTCTGCATCATAATGTACTTAATTTTGAAAATGTTTCTGCTTCTTTCAGCCTTTGAACTTTGCTTATGTTTGGACCATTTGCCTATTGGTTAGCCAGTCCCAGTAGGCATTGCGTGTTTTTGGACTATATGTGCGTCACTGAATATGTGTATTAGAACCAAGCCTCGTTTGTTTTGACAATCCACACTATCCATGCCTTTACAGGCGAGACATTAAAGAGCAAAGACATACACTTCGTAGAACTGACGGGAAACTCAATGTCCCTGACAGACGTCACTAATTACACATTTTGATTATGACGTCAGCCTACATTTGACGCAATTGATTATGAAGGCATATACCAGACTGGCAGATTAGATTCATCTATTAGTACTAGGATTTGACTAGGTTTGATGCTGATTCGATGAAAACTGTAGGAGGAGATAGAGCCTAATATGGTCATGGAAGTAGCTAAAGAAATCAAGGTAGCTGATAAATCCTTGGAGGCGGCCATGTTCCATTCATTTGGAATACCGATGGTGAATGTCCTATTTACAAAAAGGTATCTAAAATTGACGTTAGCACTCATAGACGATTCAGCTTTACATGTATCCTGTAATACGAGATGAAATTGTAAATCTTATTGAAACAAATGGTTTATTTTCCAAATGCTAACACTGTTTTAGAAATAATAGATCATGCGAAACTCAGCTCACGGAATACAATGAGCATATTACTTCTAAAGTAGACACAGATGAATTAACAAACGCAATATATTTAGTTTTCTCGCAGGTTTTTGACAGCGTCCCATATACTAGATTAGTGGTAAAATTAAGAAAATATGGCAAAGGAAGTACAATTATTCAGTGGATCAATAACTACCTAGCTAGTAGGAAGCAGAGGGTAAAATCAATGGCACGTCATCAAAGTGGGCAGAAAATACTAGTGGCGTTCCACAGGGGAGTGTGAGTGGAGCAACCCTGTTCCTAACGTACACAAACTCGTTGCCTGAGGTAGTTACATGCTAATCCAAACTTTTTGCAGATGACACGGCATTCTATGGTAATCCACAAACCCATAACATGCATAATAATACTATCATAGTATGTAACTCGGCATAAACATGGCAACTAACTTTCAATGCAAACAAAACCCACGTTTGATATTTTGACAGATACAATCCCCAGAACTCAGTACTCTATGGCACATTTCACCGCACTGCAATAAGTTTCAATGTCCGCGAGTGAAAAGGACCTGGGAGTATATATAGATGAAAGTTTGACATTTGACATACACGTCAATAATATTGTGTCTAAGGCAAACCAAATACTCGGAATAATAGAGACCATTAACCACATAAATTCCAATATCTTCATTTTACTCTATAAATCCTTGGAGAGACTAATCATAGAATATTGTAATCGCATATGGTCTGTCAGGTTCATAATACACTCCCAACTAATAGAACGAGTACAACATAGAGCTAGAAAAAATTATTCATACCAGAAATGAAAAATTATAGCCGTCCAGAAAAACTAAAAATGTTAAACTTGAGGCCATTAAACTTAGCAACGCATTCATGGAGACAAAACTACCAAGTTCACATATTTCACCCACACTCACACTATGGGACACACACTTACGGTACACTAAAAGCGCTGCAATAAGAATATCAGCAAATCTGTCAGTCCAAACTGAATAGTACCATACTGGAATTCGCTACCAGATGCGGCTGTTGACTTACTTAAAATAAAAGTGGACTATCGCCAAAAGGAAATAATTCAAAACTGTGACGAGAACTTCACAATGGTGATCCTATGTAAACTCCTGGAACAATAATAAGCCAAAGGGTTATGTTTCTTTAATATGATGATGATGATGATGATGATGATGATGATGATGATGATGATGATGATCATCCAGGTACGGTGAACTTGATGCAAAAATAAACAAAGAAATTCTGCACTGTTGACGAATCGATGATTGAAATGAGAGTTCTGTTAACTTAATATTTGACCTAAGAGTTATCATACGGTATGTGTCGTGACAGGGTTTGGTTGGCATAGGTCCAGCAGGCAAAGCCTCTGAATTGTATGCTGTCTGAATATTTTGAAACTCAACAGCTTACCTGTACAGTTAACTTGAAACTAGGATTCTCCGAATACAGGTTTCCACATAATCGATTCAAACATACATAGAAAGTTAGCGGATCTTAGAAAGGAATGGGCTAAAAATGGATGCATCTATTGTCGGAGATGTAGCCTAAAAGCTGCAGATTTGTATAATCCCCAGTCACCGTCGCCTCTCATTATCCAGTTTGAAAACCGGCTTTAAAATCTGTCCAGTACATTCTACCGAGCAATAAAGATAACTATTCGAAATCATGTAGGTATGATTACTGTATTCTGCTGCTGTAGTAGTAGTAGTAGTAGTAGTAGTAGTAGTAGTAGTAGTAGTAGTAGTAGTAGTAAGTAGTAGTAGTAGTAGTAGTAGTAGTAGTAGTAGTAGTAGTAGTAGTAGTAGTAGTAGTAGTAGTAGTACTAGCAGTAGTAGAAGAAACAGCTGCAATCAGCCCTTCTTCGCTTTTGACCACTGTTTATTTCCTCAGCCAAAATCTTTAGCTTCCTCAGGTCCATTCTTGATCTGAGTGTACCATTTCTTGAGGTCACCTCGTAGAACGCTTACAATATTTATGCAGTGACGTCATCTCCTAGCTTTATATTTGTTGTCTTCCAATAGCGCCAATTCCAAGGCCCTCTGTGCTGGTGTGTCTTCTGGCATCCTTAGCACATGGCCAAACATGGCCTATCTTTGCTGGCCGACTTTTAGTGCAATCTTGGCAGGAACAGCTCCTCGTTAAGTTATTTTCAAAATATTCAATATTAAAATGCAAATCCGTCAAAGGCATACAATTCGTGCACTTTACGGACTTTTGATGTTCATGACGGAGCTAAATACGTCATTACGATTGTGACGTCAGATAACTAGTGATGTAATTGATTATGACGTCAGATCTGGTCCATCCACGTCCCGGTATGCCTCGAACACTCCCAGCGTGACATAGTGTCTCACTCGCTGTTGATTTAATTAGTAACTGGCATAGGTAGGTAGATACACTGATCGCATTCATTTTTAAACGCTAGAGAACTTTAGGATTGTCGGATGGAGGCACGAATGAAGTCTTAAGATATTGTAGTCATGCTGATCAATTATCACATGTATATATTTATCATATTTATCAGACAAAAAGACAACGAATATCTGATGAGTGAATGGTAGATAGGCACTGGTATAGCTGCGTAGCCTCTATCAACGTATGGAGTACATATAAACAGAGAGACGGCCTAACCGGCATATATGCTCAAACAATGGGACCAAAATTAGACACGGTTTGGGTACTGTTCGTGCTATCTTAATTTGCAATCCACATAACCAATGATCATTTCTTTCGAGGTGTGTTACTCTTTTGTTGGTAGAGTTTCGTGTAGACTCTTTTATCTTCTATCATGTGCCGTTATCGAAGACAAATCTATTTACCATCTTTGTTGTCCAGTCTAATTCCGAATGCCAAGAGATCTGTTTCTACAGAAAAGAGTTCTCAGAGAATTCAGGGAAACATGTACTTCAGCATGGATAGGGTTAACACTGTGTTGAATATAATAATATGATGCGTTTGTATTAAATAAAAGAAGTCTGCATTGGAAATAGTCTCCACGATGTTCTGTAACCGTGGTAGGAAGATTGATAACACGGTGATGCTGATGAATGTACGTGTGTATTTAATTGGATAGATGTACAGTGAGAGGTAACCACTCGTGATCATTATATAGTAGTGGAAACTATTTATTGCTTGTTGTGTCAGGCACAATAAATGATAGAATGTGACAATGGAGCTGTAGCCAAACCTACCTTAAACGATCAGTATGTAGATTAAATACGTGCTTACTAAAATATGTGATCAATTGGTGCAAATCAGGGTTCATATGAAATTCCTTCTCGTGCCGCATAATGACATTTCTTAGATGATCTCCGACCACCTGTATTACATGTCCACCATCTCCTATCGCGTCTGGTCATCTTCATATAGAGATTTGACCGACCAACATTGCACCATTTTACGAAAGTTTCACGCAGAAATGGAAATGATTCGAATTAGAACCAGAAGAATCGCACGAAATGTAGATAATATTCTTACGCAAACATAATATGAAATAGACCGCCGAATAGGGGAATGGTTCGTAGATTTCACTGAATACAGCTGTAAGGAATTGGCGTCTGTAGTAACAGGAGATAGTTGTATTTGTAAGTAGGATATATGGGGTCGGGAGATCGTCTAATGTACAATCAATGCACAGTGAAAGAAGTACACCGTACGACGGAGTCACAGTGCGTGGTCTGCGTCAATCACTGCGCATGATCCGCGTGAGTCTAGAGATACTGCTAACTTGTCATTTTAATTGGAAGTTAATGGAAGATTAATGATTAATACACGTGTCATCATTGTGATTGTGAGAACACTGATTATTACAAGTTATATATAATTGCAAGAATAGTGATTATTGCAAGTCTTATACTCTAGTATTCATTAAATTCTACACATATAAACAATGCCGTTAAGAAACCCTTTAAATATGAGATCAAACAACAGAACGACTGGAATTCCACATGGATTATCTCCATTAGCCTTAAGTAGTAATGATCCGGTACCAGAATTCGTTTATAAGCAATTCCCGATCACATATCTACCGATCGGAGCGATACTGAATATGCTCTTAATTTACTACATAATCGTATCCAAGAAGTACAAGTCCCCTTTGTTCACCTTCATTGTCAGTCTCGCGGTCACTGACTTCCTGTCCTGTATCGGATTGGCTGGTTGGGCGGGTCTGATTTATCCCACCATTATTGCACCGTACCCAACAGTAACTTACAAGGTGGTAATGCTTATAGGTGGTACTGGTATTTCTGGAAGCGCATATCATCTAACCTTCTTCTCATGTCTTAGATACTACCAACTCTGTTATCCTCTACACGCGAGGGCAAACGTGACATGCGGATTGGTACTGAAGGTATGTATTGGAATCTGGATTTGTAGTGGGTTGGCATGGACAACAATTATCATATTCTATTATGCTATTGATGTGTTTTATAATGGGATAGCGGTACTTCCATTGTGCGGATTCTCAGGTGATGTCATGATTAGAGAATGGTGTTACCTTGTGTTTGATACCATTATACCGTGCGGCATCATATTCACCATGCATGTTCTCAAGCACGTGCAACTGCTCTGCCGGGTCAGAGATATAGACATACAACAGGACCGTCAGAATACAGACGCACGCGCTATTGCCATAGTCATCATAATGTTCTTCATAGCATGGTGCCCAGTAAACATATATGGTGTACTTCGAACATATGCCCCTGCTGAGGGGGCCTATCAGGACAAACTGTTCCTTTCATTGGCATACATGATTGCCTACAACAGTACTTTGAATCCAATTGTCTACGTGATAGCGGTAAAGTCAATCAGAAGTGACATGCAACGATTTCTTTGTTCTGGGCTGAAACACATTCAGAAGTAAACAATTAGGCATTCTAAGTTGGATAGGTCGTTAATATCGTGGCTTTGGGCTTTGGCCAGTACAGAGACTCATCGTATTTACTTGTTCTAACTTCATAATAGTCTCGCAATGAACTACTTGATAGTGACATCTACTGGTGTCATCCTATGACTAACATGTTGATGGCTATCATAGAAAACATCTAATTTATTATCATGCTGTGATATATGTTAGTTTAATGTGATATTGATTAACCCATCTAAATATTGCAATGTCTATTTTGAACACAGCTACTTCATCTGTGTGTGATCTCTACATTCACTACTACATGCATTCACTACGACAGTGCCTATGGCATCTGTAGTTGTCGCTGTGTGATGAATGATTGGGGTCAAGATACAATGGAGCGTGGAACTGTGATAATACAAGCGCAGTGAACAGATTGGTTTGTAAAAAATGACTCTGTAAAGCAGATATGCCGCGTTGGGCGTGCTCGGAGATAATTTGAGGTATTCCCATGTTGACAAACAACAGATTATTCTTATTGCCGTCCACACTCTGCAGTATTTAAGAAAATATTCTATGCTGTTATTATCAACTTGTCATAAACAATAATAATTAAATGATATAGAGGGAAATATGCCGAGTAATGTAACATCTCAATACCCATTTCTTTCATGAAAATGCACCAAAACTGTATTACTGTCCATACTAGTTGATGTGTTGCACTAGCCCATGTTTATTAGTCTGAATATGGTGATTATAGATCTAGATTGTCTAGCTTATGTATGCGATACATACCCAGCTGGTCTAGCTTACGTATGCGACACCGACCTAGATGATCTAGCTTATGTATGTGACATAGACCTAGATGATCTAGCTTATGTATGCGACACATACCTAGATGATCTAGCTTATGTATGTGATATAGACTTAGATGATCTAGCTTATGTATGCGACACAGACCTAGATGATCTCGCTTATGTATGCGACATAGACCTAGATGGTCTAGCTTATGTATACGATACATACCTAGATGGTCTAGTGTATGCATGGGACACATACCGAGATGTTCTAGCTTATGCATACGATACAGACCTTAATTGTCTAGCTTACGTATGCGACATAGACCTAGATGATCTAGCTTATGTGTGCGACATGGACCTAGACGATCTAGCTTATGTATGCGATATAGACTTAGATATATAGCTTATGTATGCGACATAGACCTAGATGATCTAGCCTATGTATGCGATATAGACTTAGATGATCTAGCTTATGTATGCGACATAGACCTAGATGATCTAGCTTATGTATGCGACATGGACCTAGACGATCTAGCTTATGTATGCGATATAGACTCAGATATATAGCTTATGTATGCGACATAGACCTAGATGATCTAGCTTATGTAAGTGACATGGACCTAGATTATCTAGCTTATGTAAGTGACATAGACTTAGATGATCTAGCTTATGTATGCGATATAGACTTAGATATCTAGCTTATGTATGCGATATAGACCTAGATGATCTAGCTTATGTATGCGAAATGGACCTAGACGATCTAGCTTATGTAAGTGACATAGACCTAGATGATCTAGCTTATGTATGCGACATAGACCTAGATGATCTAGCTTATGTATGCGATATAGACTTAGATGATCTAGCTTATGTATGCGACACAGACCTAGATGATCTAGCTTATGTATGCGACATAGACCTAGATGATCTAGCTTATGTATGCGACACAGACCTAGATGATCTAGCTTATGTATGCGACACAGACCTAGATGATCTAGCTTATGTATGCGACATAGACCTAGATGATCTAGCTTATGTAAGTGACATAGACCTAGATGATCTAGCTTATGTATGCGATATAGACCTAGATGATCTAGCTTATGTATGCGATATAGACTTAGATGATCTAGCTTCTTCTTCTTCTTTTCGATCACTGGTATTGTAGTTCGGATCGACCGGTCGGATACCGGCCGTACCAGCTGAGCAGGGTATGCGCCGCCCGTCCTGGAGTCAATTCCTGAACACACCCCTCTGGGTAGAGTCATAGGCGTATATAGGCCTATGGGAGAGATAGCGTGTCGAAAAACGACTAAGTTCGTTAAAGCACATGATGCGCACGCGCTCGCCGGGACGCTGTTTGGATGGAGCGCGTAGTTACGACCAAGATAGGATGGCGCTTTTAGTGTACCGAGATGGTACCCTGTAATCCTTATTGGTCGCTGTCCGTGCTATAACTCTGTTTATCCCGGCTTGCTACTGACTAAACCATTTCTATTCAGCTCGATAGGATAGGTTCAAAATGATTAGAGACACTTTCTTCATTACTTACTCAGTAATGTACTCTTCTCTTCCGGCAGTGTGATAATCTAGCCCCGCACTCCGGTAAGACTCATAACTCTAAGATTTTGTCTCTCTTCATGCTCCACTCAGCCTTGTGGCTTCTTAATTGTTTGGATGTCCCCATCCGCACTATGGGCTGATCCGACTCTGGGAAAATGTTGGGGTTTCCGAGCGGTGATGGCCAGGGTGTGGTATCACACACATTCCCGTGTATCTTTGGATACTTAGTAGTTAGCACTTTAAGCCAATGTAGGAAAGCACTGCGAACACATATATTAATTGTTATTTTATTTACTGACAATCCTCCCACACCGCAGTGCAGAACTGGCAACTTGTATATAAACCCAATGACAGGTAAAACGGTTAGTTCCATAGGACCCAGTGACAGGCAAGAGACGTACAGCCACCGAATTCTGTTAAAATGTCTAGGCATGCTATTTAGATCTGCCATGCCCTTGCGGGAAGGACATTTACGGTGGGTATTCGTCTCTCGTACCCCCACCATAACGATAAAAGAAATGGTCTAATAATGCTTTCGTGAAAGGTAACCCATGTCTTGTAATGTTTTATGTAGTTGCGGGGCGGGATGTCCGGATTCTTATCCAGTTTGGAGATCCTGCTACGTAACATAGTATTGATGTCTTAGGACATTTTTCTCCATGACAGCCGTGTCTAATAGCTAGGTAGATATCACCCAAATAATTCTTGTTCTGTAAACAACTAAAAGGAATTAAGCAAAGCAGAAGGCCCGCAGAAATAAGGCCGGGAGCCCCATGTTTAAAAGTTCATCTACCTGTCTCTATGTCTCGTATTTTCGTATGCTCTTACTGTAGTGTTATCTAGCATATTTATAATTGTTTAGGTAAACTCATTGTATAAACTTATATTTTTAGGCCACCAAATCAAATCTCGTAAGTCCATAGATCACAAAATTGCTATGGACAGGCATACTGGTGACAGAAATTCTTGGGATGAGACAGTTGTGTTTAATGTTCGCAACGTCGGTCGCCCAGCCCAACCGTAATGATTGAGTTCCACCGGCCTTAGGAGCCAGTTTTTGTTTCCCGCAGGGCAGTCTCGTACCAGGTCCGTTACCCCGAGAGTGGATGCTAACCAGCATCATCACTCGTTATGCACTTGCAGCGTGGCGAGTCGACATACTACACCGGAACGGCCCAACACTACCCGGCGAGCTACAAGTGGTGCCCGATGTGGGGCTAGAAGAACATCAATAGTAACGCAAACTCACGCCCACACCATATAGTGAGCTCAGTTCAATACCATCTCCGTTCAGCGACGACTCCCTTGATCAAGAGGTAGCCTCATACGACGGATTCTCAGCACACATGCTTACCGACTATGCCAGAAATTCAGCGGAATCAACAACTCCACACTATAACCTGCTTTCGCCTGTTAGCGATGGCACCTTTCGAGATGCCTCACAGGTGGGAACGGAGTTCAGAACCATATCGGACATCCGCGACAGGCCAACGACTCCGACAAAGACCCGATTATGGGCATATCTACAGCCCTTCAGACTACTATCGTTCACCTGTGTCATCTACGGAAACTGTATGCCTGGGTGATAATCCACAACACGGACAACCTCCCACACCGCCCCCTTCTAGCGAAACACTGTACTCAAGGGGATCACTGCAGCATTATCAGGAGGAATCGGTACCACCATTAGGTCGGTATATCAGTCATGCAACACATCACGACCATCAGCCGACGGCACCACCACCATATGAGGAACAACAGTCATCACCTCGGGAGAAACGACCGCGCAATCTTCACAGCAATCTACCTCCCATCCATAGACCCATGCCGGTCTATGTCTCTAAAATGGGGGCGGACTCATTGAATTGGAGTCCACGTGTCCTAGCTCCTCGGCATCGGCATCGACGGGAAACATCAACACCACTGCGACCTGCACCACGACCAACCTCAGTATATTCATCAACTTCACAGATACCCGTACCACCCGGATTTCAGCCACTGCATTCTTCCCGCGGTCTTGGCTGAGTCATCCTCCCTCCCGAGTTTAGTGGGGAGAATGACTGGACCAATTAGTAGGGTTCACTATGTATTTTCGTTCAGAATTTTTGGGGATTTGTAACATTATATATTTTTGGAAAGCATTTTATATGCCAATTTCAAAAACCAATGTTTGCATTTGCATAAATGTCTTCATGGCGGCCATCTTGAATTTTCAAAATGGCCGCCATCTAAATCCTTCGATATCTCTGCAACCATGTAACCTAAATTCACAATTTTGATGTCTATATCTAGGTTTTCTGGGTCAACGAATGCATTGGTAACATTTATAATAAACTTCAAGTGCCAGAAATAATGTTTTGGTTGATAATTCCCAAAATAATAAGCAATTCTCACACAACATCTGCAAATGTCGCACATTTTTTCTAAATCAATATTTGTTACAATATTTAACGGTAACAGTAGCCCATAGTAATCCTATAGAGGGGATAGAATGACGATATAGCCCAATGGCCTGTTATCTACGTAATCACATTGTCATCATGTTTACTAATAAACATATTATGAGTATGTATATGGTGAGCGGCGTGTCACAATTTTACAATAATGGATGGCCCAGGGTAATTTTCAAATTCACCAGTAAAAGTAAACTGAAAGCAAATTTTTGCAGAAAAGTTGTTCAAATGATCGTCTGCTCATAGATTTCCAATAAGCATAATCAGACAGCAATAATCTTCAGGATTATCGTTTGTAATCTTGCAATAAGCATTGATCAAATATATTTTGTCATCAAATTTGAGTAAATCATGAGCGATGTACAGCTTGATGCAACGCAGGAGTTAACAAACTGGAAGCTATGCATTTTATGCCAGACAGATACTACTGTTAAAGGACCAATGGTGCAGCATCCAAGAATAGACTCATTTACCAATTTGTTGCAAGCAGTCGAAGAGAGAGAGAGAGCAACATTGAAAGATGGTTCATACATTGAAATTCAGAAAAGACTTAGACTTTGCACATATGGTGACCTATCTTCACATAAAGCGGGTTAGCATCGCAGTTGTTACTCTACTGCCACTAACAAAGAAGAAATACGACGTGCACGAAATCGTATAGAGGATGCACTATCTAGTGGGTCTTACATTACTAAGAAATGTGGGATAAAGAGGAAAAGTGCTTTTGATGAGGCATCGACATCAACTTCAGTATTTACACGTTCCTCGACAATTCCACTGTGTAAGGAACTGTGTTTCTTCTGCCAGACAGACGATCATAATCAGTAGTTGTTCAAATTACGAACTCATAATGCTGGTAAAGCCCTAAGAGATGCATTGGAAATAGCACAAGATACAGCATTACTTACTAGATTAAATACCTCGCTTTCCCCGTGTGATGCACACGCAATTAATGTCCGGTATCACAAGCTATGCTGGAGGAAGCATGTTTTCCACATTTTACGAGATTCAGATAGTACAAGAAATGCTGAGAATGATCTCTCCCGGCAAATGGCATGTCTGATTGAAATTATCCATATTGTTGATACACACACCCGAAATGGGGCTTATCTGTCTATGGTTGACATAGAAATAACATATATAAACATGTTTGACCGTAAATCCTTGGACAATCATTCACCTACATTTAGTAGGCAGTGGCTGAACGAGAAAATCATTTCTGAGCTAAATCATGTAAGATCTGTCCTTCAAAAGGACAGGCACAAGTGTGCCGTTCTGTACTCGCTAGAAGCATGTGAGGAGGAAATGGTTCATTTTGCGATGTGTGAAGATGATGGTATGGAAGGCATGAAGGCGATCTATAGGGCAGCACAGATTGTTCGAAAAAGCATCACAACATTCACTAAGAATGATGGTGAACCTGGTTCAGTCCTTGTTTCCAGCAATATGGATGACATCCCATGTGAACTATACACACTGATACGATGGATAATGGTTGGACCTGTAGATAGTTTGGATAGCAAAACCAGAGAGTGTCTCGTTGATAGAGCAGTGCTTACATCTTGTCAAACCCTCATGTTTGGACTTAACTTGGATAGGCAAGTGATGCATAAACCTAAAGCTGCCCCTTCTGAAAAATTCAGATCCCAGCAAAGAAGAGAAAATTCTCAGGTTCTAGGATTGGCATTATCTGTGCATCACGACACCAGGAATAAGAAGATTGTGAATCTTCTTCATGCACAGAACTGTTTGCATATCCTACCACCGTACCATGCTTCTAGAAACAGCAATAGCTAACTCGGTTGTCGAAAACAACTCAATAATCTGTATGTACCACCATTTCTAAAGAAAGGGACATTTGTTTTCTTTACTGTGGACAACACCGATTTTGCTGGGGATACCATTGATGGTAAAGGTACTACACATGGAACAATTGTTGTGGTCTATCAAAAAGCTTCTGCACCCGGGGAATCCATTGCACCACCGTTAAACATTGGTGATGCAAAGAGCTTATCCATTACACCACAACACACATCTATGTTGCCATGCGTCAACCAAAGGCTCAACCTGGAATGCAAAGTAATTTTGTGTTGAATAAAACCGGTGTTGCAGACTCTTATCAGCTGACCCATATGGGTTGGGTCATAGCATCTGTTGTTGCGAGGATGGATGAAAGGAAAGAGATGTGTTTGGTTCCTGGGTGGGCTGGGTATAATTCACTCCTGTCATCAAGTAGATCTCTAACCAATGTTGGTGCATTGCCTCTTCTCCCAGAGCTGGCTCATGAATGGTCAACGCTAATGACTGTAATTAAACAAGCACAAACATTGAATGAGATGGCTGTTGGTAAAGACCATCTAACAGTCATTACTTTTGACATGACCCTGTATGAGAAAGCAGTGCAGCTTGTAGATGTCAACGCCAATTTAAAGAGTGGTGTTATCCCAAGACTTGGTGAACTCCATGTCGTCATGGCTGCATTAAGAGCTCTTGGTACTTCTATTGAGAATTCCGGAATAGACGATGCATGGTTCGAGGCTGATGTCTTTAGCTCTACCACAACGACACAAATCCTGAAATGCAAGCACTACTCACGTTCTCTTCATGCTCATATCTACTCTTACATCGCATTGTATGAACTGGTCTTTGAAGAATTCTTCAAAGAGTATCCAAATCTAAGGGATGCATGCATATCAGCTACAGATGACATAGAAGAAACATGCAGTAAATCAAACCAAGCCAACCCGGCAGAATCAGTGATGCTGGCTCATAGCAATCTTCTCCAAGTGCTGTCTAATACTGATATGCTGAATCTCTTTCAGACATGGGTGACAAAGAGGTCCCAACATGCGATGTTCAAGTCATTATTGAACTATCTGCACCGTGTGTAAACAATCCTTTTCTTTGCCGCAGCATCCCGAAATACTGATCTGACCCTTCATTTTGAAGCTGGAGAAGCACTGAGCAAGTTATTCTTTGCTTTTGATAGAATCAAATACAAACGTCTTTGGCCAAGATACATAGCAGATATGTATGCACTCAAGAAGAATCATCCTGACACATGGCAAGAATTTGAAACTGAAAACATTGCAGTGACTAAGAATGACATTCCATTCACTTCAATTGCGGATCATGCATGTGAGCATCTGAACAAAATGATGAAAGTGCACTCAGGACTAATTGGGATATCTAACAATGCAAATGCGAGACAGCGATTTTTCCTCGCTGCTCCAGAACTGTCACGGTTATCCCGGGAATTCAAGTGTCAATTTGCTTTGCAAGAAGACAAGATCAGAGATCACCATGGCATTGGAGCAAGTGCTGTTAAACACGAACACACCACAATCGACAAGATAAAGGCTGCCATACTGACTCATGGTAATCATTTCGCTGCTGAAGGTAACATGATCTACAACATTATGTCACATGCTTATGTACCACAAGAGTCGGTACCACAAATCCTGGATGTAGACGAAAGAGGACTGACATTATATGAAGAGTATGTGAAAGAGCGCATTAATGGAGAGGTAAGCCTTTGGGCACCAGTGAGGCGTGAGAAAAACAAGATGTATACATCTGGAAACAAAAGGACAACAGTACGTATTCGTGACAAAGCTGTTGATCTCAAGGAAACTAAAGATCTATATGCTAGGCTGATGATTCTCGCAAAGTCAAGTCGAGACATTGATTTGAAGTATTCGATCAGCAACTTTGAATTCACACTGACACCGAGGGCGTTGTTTGCTCCGTGTGGCTCTGTCCTACAGTGCACCGACAAGTCGAAGTTAATCAAGCTCCTGACTGACCTACCACAAACCGAGAGAACAGAGGATTCACTCTTATTAGGTGCAACAGAAGCAACTGCCGTCGCAACTGCCGTCGCAACTAAGGAATCTATTAGGGGAATCGCAGTTGTGGATGGAATGGTTCTTGTCCAGAAGCTGGCAAAGAAACCAGCAACTATTGTGACAGTCAATGACCGTAGTAAATGTTTTAATGACAGGTTAATGAGTCTGACAGCAGGATATGATGAGCTCATTCTCGTATTTGATACATATCAAGTAGATTCCCTGAAAAACACGACCAGAGAGAAACGACGACATCGGAAGGATCCAATTAGATATCAAGTCAAAGATGATACCAGTATCAAGCATATCCCTATGACAAGATTTTTGTCTCATGACCAAACAAAGAATGACCTTGCGCAGTATCTGGCAGAGAAGACTATTGAGTACAATAAAGACTCATCTACCTTGGCCATAGCATCAGCATCAGGCCAGACGATAAGTAATAGAAGCCTACATTTTGAGAACACCAATCATGAGGAAGCTGATACATTAATGATCTACCATGCTATATGTGCAACACAGCGAAATCTTGATACAGCAGAGTTGGTGATTTTCTCTCCAGACACTGATGTCTTAGTGCTGGCAATAGCATATTATGACAATCTACCTAAGAATACGTCTATCTCAATGGTTTCTAGTACCATTAAGCTACGGCCTATATGGAAAGCTCTAGGCATGGAGAAAGTAAAAGAATTACCGGCATTCCATGCCTTTACTGGAGCAGACAATATTGGCAGGTTCTCTAGGATAGGCAAATCAACATGGTTAAAGCTTTTCCTAAAGGCAGACAGCGATGTAATCGACGCTCTGATAAATTTATCGAGAAGCACTGAGGATGTCACAGATGAGCTACTTTCAACTCTGGCAAAATTTGTGTGTGCTGCATACTGTCCAAAGTCTATTAGAATCGAGAACATCCCAGAGTTACGTTGCCATCTATTCTGTAAGCAGCTGGCTGACAGTGAAAGTCTACCGCCTACTATTGGTGCTTTGAAACAGCATGTCCTTAGAGTACAAGTCCAGGCAAATGTGTGGGGTCAGGCAGACATTTCACATCATGTGTTTCTGGATCCACTACAGAATGGATACTACAAGGAGACAGGTGGCCAACTAAAGGCGAAAACAACAGATGTTTTACCAGCTCCAAAGTCTCCATTGAGATGGTTAGGTGTCAATGCAAACCGAATTGTTCCTCTCATCGATGCTCGTGCAAATCCAAAGACTTACCATGCACTGAGCTTTGTCAATGCAGCGCAGAGTGTGAAAATGATGATGACTCAATCGTTAATGTCTCTATATCAGATGATGAAGATGACGCCAATGTTGCCAGGTAGACAGCAACTGATGCAGCACATTGATTGTTGCTTGAATACTTAGATTAAATTGGTGAGATAACTCTGTTATATGCCAAATAAAACTCAGCATTGCAACATTATCACAAAAAGTTACAAATTTGCAGATGCTGTCTGTAAATTACATATTAAGTCAGGACTTATCTACAAAAACATGATTTCTGTTATTTGAAGTTTATTATAAATGTTACCAATGCATCATTCACTGACCCAGAAAACATAGATATAGACATCAAAATTATTAATCTAGGTCATATGGTTGCAGATATATTGGATTTCAAAGATTTTCGACGGCGGCCATTTTGAAATTCAAGATGGCCGCCATAAAGACTTTTGTGCAAATGCAAACATTGGTTTTTGAAATTGACACATTAAAAGCTTTCCGAAAATATATAGTTTTACAAATCCCCAAAAATTCTGAACGAAAAAAATATTTTTACAAGTCGGACTAATCGCTGGGACGATCGGCAAATGGGTGAATATCTCGCCACAAAACTTTCCGGAAAAGCCCTCCAAGTTCTTGCGGATCTGGGAACTGATTACACACCCACCTACACACAGTTGGAACGAGCACTGACGGAGCGATTTGGCGACACATCCCTCGGGGAAACCAGTCGTCTTCAACTTAAAAATCTCCGACGACGCACAGGAGAAACTTTTCCTGAGTTAGCTAGCTGAATCAGGAGGCTAGTCACCCGCGCATATCCGAGCACCAATACGGAGGGCGTGATTCATTTGCATCTGGACACCTTCATCGATGCATTAAGCGGTGAACCCGCCCTGCAAAAAACCAATATCTCGGCGACCACGGGAGTTTGGCCCAATTAACGGCAACCGCGGTTCGCATTGAGAACTTTCTGGAGCGGGAAAAGAATAACCGACGCCAACTCCATCCTATCAACGAGATAGAGGGTGCAGCTATCGCCCCGCCTGCTAGTGCTCCCCCAGATCATCGACACCGACCACACAGACACCACCACCACCGGATGCGCAGAATTCCAGTCAGAATCAAGTGCCTGGAGGAAGGGGCCGTGCCCATAGAAGAGGGTACAATGGGGCCCCTTGGCATGGGAACCAGTGGAACAACAATAACAACAACGGCCACATGAGAGAGCGGATAGAAGAGATTAACAAGCAAATCTCTGCACTCACTAATTTAGTTACAACACTCAGCACCAACCTCGCCACCATCCAGTTTAGGACAGCAAACACCACCAGCACTGCACCGCCACTGAACACCTGTTTCGGATGTGGTCAGCCAGGACATTGGAGGGAGCAGTGTCCTAACCGAACTCCCTCTACAACGCCTGCTCCAGACCGTAGCACACCGCAACCAGAGAAACAGTCAAACTCTTAAGGGTACCGAATCACAATGAGCCACTTCGGTGCCCATATCCATCTCCCGGCTCAACCACGGCTTTCACGCAACAACGTTCAGTGGCCACCCATCATCCACAGAAAGCAGCTTACACACCGACACCAAAATGCACGGCTTCACATATGTTAGTTTCTACGTTGCCTCCCCCATCCGCAGCAAGGACATCTCCTTCTTTTTCCGCACATGACAAGCCTTCTTTCCTATGTAAAACGGCAGTAGTAGGTTGTAGCACCTCCACTGAAACCACGTTTTTGAAAGCACCACGTCCAGCCACCAAGACACTAGAATCTCGGTGTCCCATCCGGCATCATTTTCTGCATCCACAGACAGTAGCAACTCGGGAGAAATGATCACTCTGTCTCATGGATCCGCAAGCGCCGACATAGATGGAGGAATGCACGTCCTTGCGTCATCATTGTTACTGCTGTGCTTCACCAAAGCATCCTATGAAGCATTGCAAGAAATGGCTTGCACAGGTAGAGCTTATCCGTCATCCCGTACACGGCGCCGTATACACTAATACTGCCTACACCGAAACGGCAACAACACCACAAGCATTGCTACCCCCAGCTCCGTCTTCACCGGAGTCTTCACACCAGCGGCGACGGCGAACTGGCCCTTTCCTCACTCAGCCATCCACAACCTTACAAGAAGCAATAATACGGAAACAGTCAGAGTACATACAGAGTGATGCTGTTCCAACACCATTATCGCGGACCGCATCATTGGAAACTCTTCCGCAGGTACATCGCAATGTAATATACAAATGTGCCTGTCTGTTTAGTGGCATTTCCACCAGTGCCACCGTCGACACCAGTGCTTCTATCACAGTATTTAACCAGCGCTTATATGAGAGCATCCCACCTCATAAGAAGCCTCCCCTTAAGCCTACAAATAGTTACCTACAGATGGCTACGGGAGCAGATGTACCCGTAGCCAGTGTAGTTAATTTAGTTATACAAATAGAGGAAATGCAATTCATTCAGAGAGTTGTCATCGCCTCTATTCATAACGACGCCCTACTTGGCTCTGATTTCCTCAGGGCCAGCGAAGCCATCATACACTGCAGACAACAGGAACTCGACATACACAGCCGACGAATACCTCTCGGACCAGCATTGTCATTGTACGATACGTGTGTGGTAATATTATCAAGTACTGCCACAATTGAGCCGGGACAGGAACAGATCTTATGGGCCACCGCACCACAGTTAGGAAGCAACACACACATCACCATGCTGGAACCCGACCCTGATTATATGATCACCTCACAATGCACAAGTCCCCGCATAATAGTGGACACTACTGATAAAGAGAAAATACCTTTCAGAGTGTTCAATGGTACCGCAGATCCTATTACTCTGGAACCCGGAGTACGTTGTGGCCATTTAGTGGACATAATCTCATTGGAATCACCTACACTTTCTGACACAACACCGCAAATGACTGTGATTTACCTGAACATTTACACGATATGTATCTACGTGCCACTGTTGGATTACTGCAATCACGGAAACGAGAAATTCGGAAATTACTACATAAGTATCGCGATAGTTTTTCCTCCAGAGACATGGATCTCGGAGAAAGTCATCTCGTATGACACTCCACTCCATCGATACAGGCAATAATCGTCCTGTACGACAACTGGTACAACGTCTTCCCATTCACAAAGAAGCAGAAGCACACCAACAAGTAAACGACATGTTGCGAACAGGTATTATCGAACCCTCAGCATCTCCATGGGCTATCCCTATAGTGCTGGCAGGCAAAAAGGATGGAACCTTGCAGTTTTGCATCGACTACTGCCGCCTTAATGATCTTAGCATTAAGGATGCTTATCCGTGACCACGGATAGATCAGGCCTTGGTTTTGTACCCTTGATTTAGCTAGCAGTTACTGGAAGTAGCCATGGATAAAGCTGACATGGAAAAGACGGCATTCGTTTGTAGGGATGGCCTTTTCCAATTCCGCAAGATGCCCTATGGGTTGTGCAACGCTCCCAGAACTTATGAATGGCTCATTGAGCAGGTATTAACCACCCTGCAATGAGAAATCTGTCTCTGTTACATCGATGACTTCTTCTTCTTCTTTTCGATCGCTGGTATCACACTTGGAGAGCCGTTCTCAAGATGAAATCTGTGGTTTTCTGCAATTCTTCCACAGGCCCATACAGCTTTTCAAGAAAAGAGGTTGACAAAGGCCAGATCTCTTCTCTCAGCAGCTGATACGAACTGCAACATTGAAGTATGTGCTCTGTGGTCTGTTCTGCTTCTCCACAAGGACAAGCGGGCGATGTCGTAAGGTGGAACCGCTTGTACATGTGTTGGTTTAGTCTGTTATGTCCAGTTCTGAGACGAAAAATGGTCACTTGCTCTGGCCTCGAGAGATGATGGTAGGCATCTTCTGATTGAGGTGTTCTATAAAGTGACTTGATGATAGTCTTCATCTCTGTATGTGTAACCATGTTTTCTGTCTGATTCTCTTCTGCACCCACCTTTGCCATCTTGTCTGCTTCCTCATTTCCTTGGACTCCACAGTGTGAGGGGATCCACTGCAATGCTATCCTAAAGCATTTGATGGTTTGTAATGCTTCAAGTTGTGGCAGCTTACCTTTGGTGATAGCCTCAAGGACTGGGCGGGCATCAGATAAAAAGACAATCTGTGCAATAGGGTCTGCTGTTCTGCTGATGGCTCTGTAGTTTATGCAGTGTTTGCCTGTCAGTATTGCAGCTGACTCATGTTGTCCGTTTGGATACTGTATGCGCAGTCCGGCACCTCCGCTCCTAATTGCATCTTTGGCTGATCCATTTGTGTAGATCCTTATCCATGTCTCCTGAGGGTACATTTCTTCCAGCATGGCTAGGGTCAGGGCCTTCTTGCTCACATCACTGTGTTCATCTTTGGTTGGGAGACGAGGTACTGTGGTGCGAATAGCTATGTTCTCTAGTTTGTTTTCCCAGGGTGGAGGATCAAGGGTGTGGTTTGGGTCTTCTATTTGTGCTGGCAACATTTCTTGGTGTTTCTTTTGAAGTGCTTTTGTCTCTTTCACAAAACTTGATCTTTTAAGTCTTCCTGATGACAGCTGTGCTTGCCTGATCTTCATCGAGTGGTTGTTGAATGATTTGAACTTTGCAGCTTGGATCAGTGCTTTGCATTCCCTTCCTTTACTAAGTTGGGGGATGCCTGCTGTCTGCTCCATTTTTTCTATTGGTGTTGACCTCATTCCACCAGTGATGATGCGCAGTGCCTGATTTTGTACTCTGTCGAGGTTCTGCTGATGAGATTTAGCTGCTGTCATCCATGAGCTGGATCCATACTCAAGGCTGGTCGTACGGCACCTAGGTAGATGGTCTTAAGGATCCTTTCATTGGCACCCTACTTTGTTCCTGCCAGCTTCCTCATGATGTTTAGCTTTCTTCTGGCCTTTGCCTCTGCGTTCTGGATGTGCTCCTTCCATGTTAATCTTCTGTCATAGGTGACTCCCAGGTATGTCTGCTGGTCCTCGTACTCGAGTTGAGTACCGCCCAGTGTCAGATTGCCAACCTTGGTTTTGGTGGACAGTGAGAATAGCATGGCTGATGATTTTTCTTTGTTGATGGTAATACACCAGCGATTGGCCCAAGCTGTAATTCTATCCAAGGCGAGCTGCATTCTGTATGTGGCAGTCGATGTGTAACTCCTCGGTGCACCAGAGTACGAGGTCATCTGCATAGAGGGCTGCTTGGATCCCATTGGGCAGCTCTGCTACAATGTCATTAATGAAGAGTATGAACAGAGTTGGTGATAATACTCCGCCTTGTGGTACCCCTTGTCTCAGCAATACATTCTGTCCAGATTGTTCATCCACCAGCACCCTAGCTATGCGATTGTGTAGGTATGACTTGGTCCATCGGAACATGTTGCCACTGATGCCTGTGCGCCGGAGCTTCACGAGGAGGCCATCCTTCCACACCTTGTCAAATGCCTTCTCCAGATCGATAAAGGCAGCTAGCATCACCTTCTTGGCTTGAAAAGTGTCCTCTATGACCTGTGCAAGATGTGTTGTTTGATCTTCTGTGCTCCTGTATCTTCTGAAGCCAGCCTGCTCTGAAACTATAATGTTCTCCGACTCCAGGTACCACTACAACCGCTGGTTGATGATGCGCTCCATGGTCTTCCATATGCAGCTTGTAAGACTGATAGGACGGTAGCTCAGCACTTTCGTCTTGTTCGTCCCTTTTTTCAGAATAGGAGTCATTCTAGCTTCCTTCCAGCACTGAGGAACCTCTCCATTGGTCCAACTGAGATTAAAGATGTCTAGCAAGTTGCGGAGAGATGCATTACCAAGTTGTTGGATCATTTCATTCGTAATGCCATCTGGCCCGGGAGATTTCTTCTTCTTCAATTGGCGGATAGCCTTCTTCAGTTCTGCTAAACTAATGTCAACTTTCATTGCATCGTGAGTGTTGGTGTCTGTTCTTTCCTTTTGCTCTTTTCTAACCTCTTTTTGACGCATTCGTGGTATAGAAATGTTGCTTTCTTTTGCATATGCCTTCGCAAAGGCATCTGCAGCCATCTTTCCTGACAGTGTTTGTCCATCTTCTTCAAGAGTAATCTTCTCTCCCCTGACACCCTCATCATTCAGTGTTTTAGTCAGTCTCCATAGCTTTGTGGTATCTCTCTCTAAATTAAACCCTTCCGTCTTTTCCCTCAAGCTTCTTCTTTTGGCCTCCAGCTTGGTCTTTAGATACCTGGCTTTAGTTTGTTGTAGCGTGAAGTGGTTTTCATGACAGGGATTACCCTCTGCATCTTCTCTGGCCTTGTCTAGTTTATCATGTGCTGCTTGCAGTTCTGTTGTCCAGTAGGGGCGGTAATTTTTCCTGAACCCTCGAGGAATCGCTTCGTTGGCAGCCTTGAGGATACTTGAATTAAATTCCTTGACCGCATTGTTGATGTTTCTCCCTTCTACTGCTATATTTTGGGTAAGCTCATTGGAACGAATGCCGAACAGACTCCAATTTGCCTTTTTGTAGTTCCACCTTGGATGTTGAGGTGAACTTGTCGAAATACTTCCAGAAAGAGAGAGGAGGACTGGGCGGTGGTCGCCTCCTCCTAACTGCGACCCGACCACTCTACTGAGGTTTCTGTGAATGTCTTCTGTACAAAATGCCAAGTCTGGCGTTGTTGTCGAGTGCCACCGGCGCGAGTAGAAGGTAGGCTGATCTGTGGGATCGTTGACAAGTAAAAGGTGCTTTTCATCTTGCCATGCTTCAATGTCTTCTCCTCGTTTATCAAGTGTTCTGTATCCCCAGCTCTGAGACTGGCTATTAAAGTCTCCCGCAATGAGGAAGTGGCAGTCTTGGACCTGGATTGTGTCAAGTGAGAGATTCTTGTCATTAGGGCAGTAATAATTGACAATGTCAATCACAGAGTTGCTGGTTGTTACCTTGATCTTGATATATTCTGCCTCTTCCATAAAGGTTTTGATCTGGCTGGCGTTCACGCTGTTTCGGACCAAGGTGATCACCCCGCCTTTCTTTCTTCCTCTTCGATCACACCAGAAGATCTGGTAACCTCTGATCTTAAATGGTTTTCCTTCTTGCAGGTGTGTCTCTTGGATGCTGCAGATATCAATGTTCTTTTCGTACGGGAACTGTTCGAGCTCTGATTTCATGTTGGTAACCCCTTCTGCGTTCCAGTGCATGATGTTGATACTGGGGTTCTCTTTGGGTTTGGTCTTCTCTTTTGGTTGGCCAGTAGCACTCCATCCTCGTCCCCTGGCTCCACAAGACGAGTTGATGGGACCTCCAGTAGCTGATGGTGGGCTCCTTCGAGGCGTGGAGCCCGGCGCTGCACCTGCCTGGCGGATCCTCACAGGGCGAGCACCATTTCGGTTGATTCGATCTCCACGTGTCATTCATTAGCATTGTGCATAATGCTCTGGTTACCCCCTCCAAATGTCTGGATTGACACCCAGTGGGTTACAACCCTGCGCCACGTTGAGGCCGAGCATATAGTCTTAAACAGGGGACATTGATGACGTAATAGTCTTCGGACACATGTTTGAGCAAACCTTAATAAATTTGGATACCGTGCTTTCACGATTCCGCACGGCCAATTTGATGCAAAAACCGAAGAAATGTCATCTCTTCAGACAGAGCATTGAGTTCCTGGGACACGTCATATCCGGTGATGGAGTGGCTACTCAGCCATCAAAAACTAAGGCAGTAGCAGAGTGGCCTCGGCCCTCTTCAGTTACGGAGACACAGAGTTTTCTTGGCCTATGCCAGTACTATCGTCGTTACATCCAACATTTCAGCGAGATTGCTTCACCCCTCTACAAGATCACCGATAAAGATCGACCATTTGAGTGGACGAGTGAGTGTGAAGGCTCCTTCAGGGCACTGAAGGAACTCTTGACGACCGCCCCAATTCTTGCTCACCCTCATCCAAACCTCGACTTCATCCTAGACACTGACGCGTCAGCTTTCGCTATTGGCGCGGTTCTATCTCAGGTCACCGAAGACGGAACAGAGCAGGTGTTGGGTTATGGTTCACGTACTCTGAATAAAATGGAGAGAAAATACACAACCACCAAGTGAGAACTATTGGTGGTGGTCCATTTCGTCAAGTATTATAAACACTTTCTGTACGGGTGCCCTTTTACACTCCGTACAGACCATGCCTCGCTACAGTGGCTCAGGAACTTAAAAAATTCGGAGGGCTAGGTAGCGAGATGGCAGGAATCCCTGCAGGCCTATAACTTTAACATTGTTCTCCATCCGGGCAAATTGCATTGAAATGTTGACACCCTTACCAGAATCGGCATGGAGGCTGAACACGAAGAGGCCGCCAGCGTGACACAGTCAACACAGCCATCTCCGGAGTTCCCCGAATTGAGGTGCGCAGAGTGGAATCCAAAGAAAATCGCACACCACCAAACAACAGATGTGCAGACACGGAATATATACGCGTGGATTCAGGAGGGGGTACGTCCTCCTAAGGAATCAGTAACAGCTTTATCCACCATGGCAAAATATTATTACCAACGGTTCGAAGAATGTCGATTAATAAATAACGTTCTATATATTAATAACCGTTTGGTAATCCTGGAAAGTTATCGTGAACTTATATTAAAACAACTACATGATGATGCCGGGCATCTGGCCATGGAAAGGACTGTTGCCAATATCAAATTGAGATTCCGCTGGATCGGGATTTGCAATAGTGTCAAGGCATGGGTTGCCAAATGTATCCCATGCCAAAAACACGCTGTTGGCCAACACCATATCGCACTGTCTCAAATTAAGATTGTTGGTGCACCGTGGGAGCGAGATGCTCTCGACGTGCTCGGACCCTTGAATATGATGGATGATGGAAATAAATACATCCTCGTATTACAAGATTAGTTTATGAAGTGGGTAGAAGCATTTGCTCTGCCGGACCAAGAGGCATCCATCGTAGTGGAGGTCTTGGCCAGCAATGTGTTTTGCCGCTTTGGTATGCCTTATGAGTTGCACTCCAATCAAGGAAGTAATTTTGAGAGCTGGCTCATATCAGATCTCTGCAAATTATTCCATATCATCAAAACAAGGAGAACTCCATACCACCCTCGGAGCGACGGGATGGTAGAGAGATTCAACAGAACTCTCGCAGAGATGCTTACCAAGGAAACATGCCTAGATTGTAGAGATTGGGACGTATGGCTCCCGTATGTACTCATGGCTTACTGCACTTCAGAACATTCCAGCATGGGCTACACCCCTGCTCGGTTAATGATAGGCCATGAATTAGCCTTACCCCTGGATCTGGCCATGCCATGTATACCAGGAGAAAAACTCACCATCTCTCTATGTCGAACTCTTGCGGCAAAGGATAGAACAAGCCCATGAGTTAGTGAGAGAAACACTATCCACTGCACACCGGCGGCAAAAGACATGGATTGACCGGAGGGTGCATGGAGATCCATATGAAGCAAGAACAATGGTTTGAGTACATGATTCATGACAGTCTACAAACGTGCCAAGTAAACTGAGTTACCAGTGGAAAGGCCCCTATGTGGTAATAGGTAAGACGTCGGATGTGACATACCGTATCCGTGTTTTGGATGGCCTGACCTTAGTCATCCACTTCGATCGACTTAAACCTTGTGTCAGTGATGACACAGCACCAAAACTCGGACTGGGCGTTTCTCGTGACACTGGTACCCAGACAGATATTTCTATGAAAATTAGTATTCCCACAGTTAGCGCAGAGCACCGCGGTGCTAGTCCAGCCCCAGTTCTACCAAGCCAGAACGTGGGTGAACAAGCGGCTAACGCTGACGACGATGATGAGATACGTACTCGCCCTCTCCCTCCTCAGCGTGGGTCTGCTCGATCTGGGAAGTCGTATCTGAAGAATTTCGTGTTTGTTTTGTCCAAGGGACTGGATGGAAAAATTGTTCCTCCGATCTCTTCCAATTCCCACCCACTTCATGCTATGCCCCCCATCACAGAGTTACCACAAGCGGAAGCTGAGGCTGACCCAAGCCATGCTCCCTGTAGGGTGGAACATATAGTGAATAGCATGGAAGTGAAGAGCTAGATGAAGGCTTGGCATGTCTAGAACCGCATAACTGTACAACAATGTGTACCTGACCATCTCCCGAAAACGCCGGACCAATTTCCACCCAAGCGCGGCCCATATCCATGAGCGCACCACCACCCCAAATCCAACTGGCGTCCTTCATCTATAAACCAAGTTCGGACATCACCGGCCCAGTCCATTTCACACTCCACTGTTGACCGTCAATCTTCAGATATGAGAGAGACTGCTGTAACAGAGGAGGTGGCATCCCACACCACACCGACCAACATTACCCCCCGCGGTGGGCATGGAAGCAGCCTGTTCAGCAGACTCTTGGCTCGAGTTTTCCCGGTGTCTAAAAATTATGACAGGACACCAACCATTGTGTAATGGGAGATGACCACATCCCCCTATCCAAAGGCCACCCCAGCCAATTGGCCTCCCATACTCCCCCGTGAGCAGTCAGAACATCACACAACAGACAGAACGTCACTACCTACAAGAGCACACCTGCCTTCAAGACTGGATACGTCAATTCATCATTGCGCGTACATCACATACTTGCTCGGTTATACTCAGCTTAATGGAGACATTCAACATCGGCAACAACAGCATTTAGCAGCACCTACCCGTATTAATTAATTACCGGTAGAGACATAAAAATTCCCGCAACAAATTCCTCCCACACAAATTGCGGGAGAAACAATATCTCTCGCAGACTACACCTCCCACAAATAACAACAGACTTGGCGTTCACCAGCGTGGAAAACTGGAATGGCCCCACTTCGCTTATAACATTGGCATCATACAGCAGCCCGGACATCCAGACAACAGCATTATCATCAACAGACAACAGCCAACAAATCTCCCGCACACACCTTCTTATCCAGTTACGGGAATGCCCTACAGCCATCTACAGTACACGCCACGGGAAGACGTTTGTCCAACGCTCCTCCCCTTTCCCGTTTCCCGACATCGTATGGAAACAGCTAAATCTACATACTTCAACTACACGTAATAACAGTGGATATTATTAAGAGAGCAAGATGCCCGCATTGTCGTCAGTCACGAGTAGGATTTTGCTACCGAAATGTTGAATTCGACAATGGATTGATCAAAGTTACGACAGCATCCGACAGGTCATCTGTGATCTAAAGTAACTCTGTCCCACCCACGGGCTCGGCCATTACAGAGTCAAATACCCTCAGGGTTCGATAAAGTTGACATTCATGCCGCCTCTCCCTCCCCCTTCCTGCACCTGGCGGCCATAAACACGTCACCTTCACCACAGCGCAAGTATCATCCACAGATAACCAGTCACGCGTATCAGATACAAATCACCAACATGACAGAAACACAGACACTCAGGTTGACTGTATTCACAATCTCCGAACGACGGCATTGTAAATCATAATAACCATGGTACACATGTTTGCGAGTTGTACTGTAAATTAACCATTATTAAATGGTATTAATGAGTCTGGTCTAGGCCGGGATGGCGCTAGTTCTACCCATTGAGGAGAATGCTTGGCCAGACCTCCCGCTCGGAAAACACAGCTATCTTGACGGGATCAGTAACGTTGAATTACCGCTTGAGTAGATCTGTTTAAACCACACATCAAATTACTTACGACTTTACTGTTAAATTTTTGATTAAGAACACAACTGCTCTACCATGCTACAAATCATTAGCACACGGGCTTGTAAAGCGGCCTAAAAAATCTGACAGTAAAATTACAGAGAGAATTTCAAAAATTCTCTTTCTTGCGTTCCAGTCTATAATCGACACGGGCTGAGAACTACCTATTACAGACACCTACCAAGACGCATGTTAAAGAACTCGCGCAAATACGGGACATTATAAAGATCTTGATGTAACATATATATTTCTATCTCTCGCTTCTGCAACAGACTACACCTCAGCAACAGCATTTTGGCCGTCGCCATGAACAGAATATACGTTTCTGATCAACCACGTGCTTTTTATAGCCACGTGACATATACTGCTATTTCCAGTAAGTTGGATCAAACGCTTTAAACAAAAGAGCCACCCAAAGATGCGACTACCACAGCGTGATGCAGGAGTGGCGAGGGTGAGTCCAGGAGATTACCGCTGACGTCACCTGGCTCCCACACACCCCATCGAGCGCTCCAGCCTAAAATTAAAATAGGCAAGTTTATAAACATCCAATCTGGAGAACCGCCTCACGCGAATTAAAAGGTGAGGCTCCGCAAAGAAAAAGTAGTACCACGTTTCTATGTTGATCAAAGGCTGTTAAATGCGCAAAATTAAGACAAGTTTAACGAGCCATTCCTCCTACAATTATTAGTACTCCCTTTACACGGGAAGAATTAATCCCATGACGTCCAGGCCGGAAAAACGAGGAAACATTCACATAAGAATGACCGAATCACCTGTTAAAACTTTTAGGTGTGGTCATCCGCCGCCTGTGACGGCACCAAATAGTATAAAAGGAGGAAACGCGTTCTGAAACTTTGTCTTCCCGTCAAAACTCGATACCAGGGAAAAACATAGCATTAGGCTTCTTTCGTGCCGCAAACCAAATTCTGCTGTTTTTCTTCTTATTATTTCATTATTATCTTTGGCCTGGAAAGTTATAAACAATAAAGAGATAGGGCATTAGGTTTTGAATACAGTTCCCGCAACCAACTACCATGCGGGAACAAGATATCACTCCATGAAGATTTAGCATTATCGGATTCATCTGAAGAAGAATCGGTACCAGTTACAAAATGGTTCCCATGCAACTCGTTGTTAGCTAGCAGAGAGCCACGTACCAGAACTTTCACTCGAAAATCCGACCGCACACTTCATGTTAATAAGTCTCATCTCTTCCAGTCAGCCTTTTGTTTGATGTGCCGATATCTCTACACCGCTACTCGCTACGGGGTCACATATGCACTCCGTTATCATCACCATGTGTTGGAAGTGACGTTAGTTCCTGGGGAAGAGAACGAGGATCGTGCCATTTTAGCCACCCGTTTCGAATCTCAGCTCCCCCGACCGAGGAAATGGCCCGCATGAAGAACATTACTCGTAGATATCCCGTCAGCCATCATCTTCCCGCGGCTACCATAAGCAACGTACCGACAGCCAGACGTGAAATCCTGCCTCGCAGCCACATCTGGAAGCATTACGCCGGTACCAGTCACTTCATCCACACCAGTCCTGAAGCGGAGTGAGAAGAAAAAGCCTCCTGCAGAATCCAGCACCCGCATCGGTTATTAGCCATCCGGCTATGGTCACTACACCCACCACCATAGTGTTTAAAACAGGGTTAGCCAGTCAACCGATTTCGGTAGTAATTACGACACCTGCAGAAATAGACATTCCAAGTTACCCGCAGTCTCCATCTCCACCCGAACTTACCATAGACGAGGGACCATGACCGTCACAGCCTGTGACAATTTGTGCAACTCTGACCCGTGTTATTCAGCATCTGCCTCCTCGCCTTTCTGACCCAGCAATCAGAAAGGGAACCACGCTGGAACGTCCATTTGTGGGAAAGAGACGGATCGCCCACACACAGGATATCCAGCCCATGCCTAACATCCCCGCAGGTCATCTATTAAAGTATGCTAAGTTTCGGAAGATATCGTCTCCTGCCGTATCCGCTCCCACACCACGACTTCAGCCTATGGTACAGCTCACCGCCATCACCACGACAGCTACAGCGACCACCACGACAGCTACAACAGCCACCATGACAACTACCATCACCACAGCATCAGTGACATTGGCAACCACTACTACCGCCGCTGCTATACGGATGGATGTATTAGAACCAGCAGTAACTGTGAGAGACATTATGGACGCGCATATTTCCACCACCATCACTTCGGATGTTTCGGACAGTGCCAATAATAGTGAAAGCATCTCAGCAATGACAGTGCACCCACCGTGACCCACCACCGTCAGTCGCGGGACCCAGACTCAATGGGGAAATTTCGCTGCAGAGGTGTGATTATTTGTAATACAGCAGAAATATCAATAGGCGATTCGTGGAAATGTATGAATTACTACTTTATTTTTTAAATACTTTTCTTCTTATTGTATATGTTAGATCAATTGAATCCCGTCCTTAGGATGACTACGGTTATCTGACACAGCCGCACACTTCAGTGCCCGGTTGTGTCTCACACGAAATGAGCACTGCAGACTCCGATGTTGTAAGAACGTTGTGTGCGACGTAAAGAATACAACATCCCGCAGTGCAATAAGGCCACAATGATAATAATAAGTAATACGTGTTGCATGCCCCTTTATTTAACCGGGGTGCGCAAGTAATCCAGTGTGATTTAATAAATAAATACCTCGTTATGGTATGTTACATGGTCTATATATACTTTGTCTTTTTCTTATTATATTTTTATATATATTTACAAACTTAGGTTGTGGTGCGTTGGAGCTTGGGTGTTCTTTGCGGAGATCATGATTATCCGCACTCAGAGAGAACACCCATGCGAGCTATTGTTTAGAATCATCTACTAAATAAGGTTATAGCATGCACCATAATATTAGTAATAAAACAAAACAAAAGAAAGGCCTGGAAAAATAATTCCAGGTCAAAATTTAAAACTAAAGGTATGCCTCCCTCACCTCTTGGCACCCCTATGTGCTATGTCTGTTGAATGCGCATCTAATGCGTCACTACTCCTCTCCAGCCACGCACCTAGCTGGGAAGTCTATAATTCCCACCTAGCGTATGTCCGTGCGTCAATCCACCATGCGCGATCGTTTGCCACGGATGTCAAACTAGGAGGGGGTGGTGTAGTTCGGATTGACTGGTCAGATACCGGCAGTACCAGCTGAGCTGGGTACGCGCCGCCTGTCCTGGATTCGTTTCCTGAACATGCCCCTCTGGTTAGAGTCATAAGCGTATATAGGCCTATGGGAGAGATAGGGTGTCGAAAAATTACTAAGTTCGTTAAAGCGCATGATGCGCATGCGTGCGTCGGGACGCTGTTTGGATGGAGCGCATAGTTACGACCAAGATAGGATGGCGCTTTTAGTGTACCGAGATGGTACCGTGTAATCCTTATTGATTGCCTGTTCCCGTTAAATCTGGCTTTAATCAAGACCAGAATTCAACGGGCTTTTCCAATCTGTGAACCATTTCACAATCGGTTGAGAAATGGCTGAGTTATCCAGGGAAAACTCTTCATGATTATCTTCAAAATATTGCCGTGACGTCATAACCATGTGGACGCAAAACTTCTAGAATGTTCTAGAACGTTCGGCTGCGCTATTATTAGCTACACGCTGTTTGGCTGTTGCTCGAACGGCGATTGGTTGGAGCCTGCGCCTGTGACGTCACGAGGAGTATAAAAGGAGACACGATCCAGTGATCGAGAGCATTCTCGGCCAGGAGCCGAACAGGTTGGATCTGTACCAGCTACTAACAAGCGCGACAGACAATACGTGTCTTCCTTCACTATGTGTCGGGTTTTTATCCCGTAGCGTGCAGTTCTCCAACCCACTGCGCTAAAACAATTTTGTAACTCCCCATTTACGTGAGTAATTTGGAACTTCTGATAATTGTTCACTAATATTAACATCTACATTCGGAACACAAATTTGCGGTGAGGCCTTTACGGCCTGAATATGTGAGTCTACAGATGTAGAGGCAGGATGTTCTTTGATGAATGACTCACTAGATCTTGCGGCCATGCCTAAAAGTGGTATTTCAATTGCCGCCACATTAATCGTGTAGGTTCATTGAA
The DNA here is from genome assembly GCA_034401795.1 of Chaetoderma sp. LZ-2023a. Taxonomy (NCBI): domain Eukaryota; kingdom Metazoa; phylum Mollusca; class Caudofoveata; order Chaetodermatida; family Chaetodermatidae; genus Chaetoderma; species Chaetoderma sp. LZ-2023a. The sequence continues at coordinate 28,149,315 of CM067374.1, forward strand.
CTTTCGACCACAGTGAGTAAACTCTGCCCCGTGCATCTTCAGAGCTGGCTGACGTACCCAGCACTGTGAAGCTTTGTTTTGTATCTTCGTTTGCCTCTGACAACCCACGCTTGTGATCGGGTTGTTTACACCTTCCATCCATGCCATCGGTATATGGGAACTTTCTTTACCACGTAGTACTATCGGATCTTTTACTGACTGCTTGTTAGACATTCTATTTGGCCTACAGCACTGAGCGATGTATCCCTCCCACCATGAGTGTTCTTGCGGGAGTCTTGTTTGCGGGAAACAACCTGCGGGAACTTTCCAGCTTCCGGAGAGCGCATCATCTCACGTCGACTACGGATTGACGCATCAATTTCAGTAACATGGTAGCCTAACTTAGTAATGACTACCAAGTATTCAAGTAACTATACTTCACAGTTTAATTATTTCTCTATATAGGTTTTGTTAATTATATAGTATCCGTATAAAACGGTCCCGATGACTAAAAGGAGCCGTAATGGTCTTAGGACCGATAGTTATAATTTCTGTCTTTGTTGATAATTATTCTCATTTTCCTCAATGTGTTGCTAAACGTACTGTAGTAGGTTCGTTAACCTGTACTGATCTATCTATCTTAATCATTCGACACCGTATTGATTGTTCTGGTTAGATTATGTATATATGTGGCCAGTGGCCATTCGTTCATATGTTTTGTTTATTCATAGAAAATATAGGACTGCAGTGCATGTAGGAAACACTATACAGCAACACTTATATATGCAACACTTTCTCCCGCCACCAACAATTTTTCACTGAGGTTGCTGTCCGTGCTATAACTCTGTTTAGCCCGGCATGCTACCGACTAAACCTTTTCTATTCAGCTCGATAGGATAGGTTCAAAATGATTAGAGACACTTTCTTCATTACCTACTCAGTAATGTACTCTTCTCTTCTGGCAGTGCGATAATCTCACCCCACACTCTGGTAAGACTCATAACTCTAAGATTTTGTCTGTCTTCATGCTCCACTCAGCCTTGTGCCTTCTTAATTGTTTGGATGTCCCCATCCGCACCATGGGCTGATCCGACTCTGGGAAACTGTTGGGGTTTCCAACCAATCATGATGGCCAGGGTGCGGTATCACACACATTCCCGTGTATCGTTGGATACTTAGTAGTTAGCACTTTAAGCCAATGTAGGAAAGCACTGCGAACAAATGTATTAATTATTATTTTATTTACTGACAATCCTCCCGCACCGCAGTGCAAAACTGGCAACTTGTACATAAACCTAATGACTGGTAAAATGCTTAGTTCCATAGGACCCGGTGACGGGCAAGATATGTACCCCCACCGAATTCCGTTAAAATGTCTGGGCATGATATTTAGATCTGCCATGCCCTTGCCGGAAGGGCATTTATGGTGGGTATTCATCTCTCGTACCCCCACCATAATGATAACAGAAATGGTCTAATAATGCTTTCGTGAAATGTAACCCATATCTTGTAATGTTGTATGTGGTTGCGAGGCGGGATGTCCGGATTCTTATCCAGTTCGGAGATCCTGCTACGTAACATGTATGAGTGCTGTCTCTAGTATTGATGTCTTAGGCATATGTTCTCTGTGACAGCCGTGTCTAATAGCTAGGTAGATATCAGCCAGTTGCGGCCTAAAATAATTCTTGTTCTGTAAACAACTAAAAGGAATTAAGCAAAGCAGAAGGCCCACAGAAATAAAGCGGCAACTACTAATTCAGCAAACCAAGAATTACATAAGACAGTGACAAGGGAATCGATTGGGAGTCCCACGCCCCGTCTTCACGTAAAACAGTACGCACCCCTATAGTCATAATCTCACTAGGTATGGTCTCTTCTTTATAAAGCATTTTTGATTGAAATCTTAGAGTAGGCCCATTTTTGCCTACTATTCTTCTTCCGCTTTAAGCAGTGGTGACACCTTCCCGAGACGGAGGCCTGCGCAAGGCACTTGCCTCTCACAAGAATTCAGCGACGACGGTCCACGCCAGGATAATACTCCTCACCCGAACTAGCACTAGGAGTAGTGCCTGTGTGAGGCACATCACTTTTCGTCTAAAACAACTTTTATAAATGTTCTTTTAGAGGTATAATAACTTTTATTAAGTTAAATAGTTAAGTATCGTGTACGGGAGCTTCCTTTGCAGGGATACCTCGGCGGACCTACGAGTCTGTGTGGTATCTCCGGGAGCCCCATGTTTAAAAGTTAATTTACCTGTCTCTATGTCTCGTATTTTCGTATGCTCTTACTGTAGTGTTATCTAGCATATTTATAATTGTTTAGGTAAACTCATTGTATAGACTTATATTTTTGGGTCACCAAATCAAATCTTGTAAGTCCATAGATCACGAAATTGATATGGACAGGCATACTGGTGACAGAAATTCTTGGGATGAGACAGTTGTGTTTAATGTTCGCAACGATGGTCGCACGGCCCAACCGTAACGATTGAGTTCCACCGGCCTTAGGAGCCGGTTTTTGTTTCCCGCAGGGCAGTCTCATACATGGTCCGTCACCCCGAGACTGGATGCTAACCAGCATCAGCACTCGTCGTATACTTGCGGCACGGTGAGTCGACATACTATACCGGAACGGCCCGACACTACCTGGCGAGCTACAGTATCACACTTGGAGAGCTGTTCTCAAGGTAAAAATCTTTGGTTTCCGCAGTTGTTCCACAGGCCAATACAGCTTTTCAGGAAAAGAGCTTGACAAAGGCCAGATCTCTTCTCTCAGCAGCTGATACGTACTGCAACATTGAAATATGTGCTCAGTGGTCTGTTCTGCTTCTCCACAAGGACAAGTGGGCGATGTCGTAAGGTGGAACCACCTGTATATGGTCTAGCTTATGTATGCGACATAGACATAGATGATCTAGCTTATGTATGCGATATAGACTTTGATGGATTATCTAATGTATGCGACACAGACCTTGATGATCCAACTTATGTATGGAACACAGACATGGATTTCCCAGCTTATGAATGCAACACAGACCTAGATGGTCCAGCTTATGTATGCGACACACACTTAGATGGTCAAGCTTATGTATGCAACACAGACCTAGATGGTTTAGCATAGGTATATGACACAGACCTGGATAGTCGAGCTTATGTATGCGACACAGACCTAGATGGTCCAGCTTATGCATGTGACACAGACCTGGACGGTCTTGCCTATATAAGCAACACAGAAGACCTAGACGGTCGAGCTTATGTATGCAACACAGAACTAGATTGTCTAGCTTTGTTCACATCACATCAATATCTCCAAATTGACTGTCTGAATCGTCATGAACTAATCCTATCTCACACGGGCAGCTTTTAATGCGAACCATTGTTGATAACAAAGCGTCGCAGCATATGGAGGTCGTATGCGCGAGGTATAAATTATATAAAAGTACAATAGTGATATTATACTGGTTTTCTGAATTGAGGGATCGTTTCTAGCTGTGCCAAGCCCATTTCTAATAGTCCCAGAGCCAGGACCCGCTAAAGGAGTTTAGCACAACACTCACTACACAGTTGGTGTGTCACTTCTGGCTGTTTTGAAGTGCCTCTGGAACATTTCTAGCCCTTGTGTACTGTTGAATTGTGACAGCAACAACATATGCCAGATTTTCTGTTAGAGGGTGGGGGTGGCGACCAAAGCGTGAATCTAGAAAAATCTACATTTTCACCCCTAATGCCAAGATCGCTCAAACAAATGTTCTGAACATGTTGATATGAGAAAAGTCTTTGTATTTCTGCCTCAATAGTTAAAATGTTTTCCAGAATATAATGCGCTGTAATGAAAAAAATACAGAATATTCAATGAAAATTGTGTCGTGTGTATTAATTTTCGACTGTGATTCTGCAATAGTGTATTTCAATGAACCATCAGTTTACCAATGTGGCTAATGCTGTTTATTCAATCTATCTATGTTTCAGGAACACAAACAATGTTGACATTCCTTGATTTAAACATGAAATATTGACATTATCCCCACCACCCCTCCTACAAAATCCTCATACACTCAATACACATTTTTAGAACAGATTTGCCAAATTGCTAACGATTTTCACTTCAACACCATCCGAGATGTAAAATAAGTCTAGTAGATGTATCTCTACTCTCTATGTGCTAAAAATGGGTATGTGTTCAAACAGTTTTTATTCTGCCACATTTCCTTGTTGCAACACTATACACATCATATATCGAACATGTCGGGGTAAGATGCAAGAGGGTACAAACTCGAGCATAGCAATCAGTGCACAAAACAGACAACGATTAACAGTGCACAATATAGACAGTGGTGATTAGTGCACAATATAGACAGTGATGGTCAGTACACAATACAGACAATGATGATCAGTGCACAATATAGACAGTGGTGATTAGTGCACAATATAGACAATGGTGGTCAGTACACAATGCAGACAATGATGATCAGTGCACAATATGGACAGTGATGAGCAATGGAACGATACAGATAGTGATGATCAGTGCACAATACAGACAGTGATTATCATTGCACAATGTAGACAGTGATGATCAGTGCACAATGCAGATACAGACAGTGATGATCAGTGCACAATATAGGCAGTGACGATCAGTGCACAATACAGATACAGGCAGTGATGATCAGTGCACAATATAGACAGCAGTGATGATCAGTGGAACAATATAGACAGTAATGATCAGTGCACAATATGGACAGTAATGATCAGTACACAATATAGACAGTGATGATCAGTGCACAATATAGGCAGTGATGATCAGTGCACAATACAGACAGTGGTGATCAGAGGACAATACAGACAGAGATGATCAGTGCACAATATAGATACAGACAGTGATGACTGGTGCACAATACAGACAGTGATAATCAGTGCAAATATAGACAATGATGATCAGCGCACAATATAGACAGTGATGATCAGTGCACAGTATAGACAGTGATGATCAGTGCATAATATAAACAGTGATGATCAGCGTCAAATATAGACAGTGATGGTCAGTGCACAATATAGACAGTGATGATCAGTGCCCAATACAGACAGTGACGATCAGTGCCCAATATAGGCAGTGATAATCAGTGTCCAATATAGACAGTGATGATCAGTGCACAATATAGACAATGATGATTAGCGCACAATATGGACAGTGATGATCAGCGCACAATACATACAATTATGATCAGTGTACAATGCAGACAGTGATGATCAATGCACAATACAATCAGTGCTGACCGGTGCACAATAAAACAGACAGTGACGATCAGTGTACAATACAGACAGTGATGATCAGTGCGTAATACAGACAGTGGTGATTAGTGCACAATATAGACAATGATGATCAGGGTACAATACTGACAGTAATGATCAGCTATGTGGTGGTATAGTGCCACAGTAAAATGTTGCTATATTACAATAAAATGCTAAAGTACGGTGGCATCACAATTTTGTGAGTGATAACGCGAGCACCACATATGCTATAGTATAGCATCGCCACAATTTCGATAGTGATAAGCAGATGTACCATGCTATAGTGCTATAGTATCTCACTGCAAAATTGTATCAATTCTGCTTATGTCAGAAAGAAAGACACGGCAACTATTGCATGGCACATGGTCCCCATGTGGATGCAGACCGCGGACAAATGCACACTATGTATCAACCTGGTACTTTTCAAATTATCAGGTCCGATTTGCAGGACTGTTTGGTTACCGACCTTCATCGATTGCGTCTTTGATCTAAATCTAAGCCGGTCAAAGGAATGCTACCCGAGAGCCTATACGGCTTCCTACGATGGGTTGTCTGTAAGGAGGCGTGCTCAATTTCAGACACTAACGATATGTCAACCAATTCTTGTATTGCATCGGCAGGGGCAGTTGAGTCCATATCTATTTAGGAAGGCATATGCAGATCGCTCAAGAAAACGGCACACATTGGATGCCCCCTAGCATGTGAAGCTATAATGTAATGCAATTCCAAGGGAAAGAACCCACAAGTATCCACTTCCTAAAGACTACCACACATGAGTGGTACAGCAGTGGCAGTTCCTTTGATAGCGGAGTATTCATATACTAGGAGTTCTAGACCAATTCCCATTGGGAGGCACCATGGTGCCTGGCTCCCCTCCCACCGAGTAAAACAGGTCAGAACAGAGGCAATATTTGTATAATGTAGGAGGCCGACTGTTGTTGCGCGAGATTTACAATAGGATCGATGACGAGCTAGATTATTATAGGGAGTTTTGGGACTTTCATGAGCCAGAGTTCGATTATAATATGTATGATGATAGGGGTAATGAGCTAAAATATTATAAACAACTCGTTAGCGACGGCGTCATTGATGAGTATAATGAGGAAGCAGTAGCTGCACTGCAGGCAGAGGTAGTTCAACCCATTGGGGATGATGGCGATGAGCCTTATGAGTCTGATGAGGGTTATGAGTCTGATGAGGAAATAGTCAATGGGTTATAACACAACCCACATGTGGGGACCCTAAGCAGATGATTTAAATACTGTCTTAGTTCTGCCATTGCCATTGCTGTCAGCGGATAGTGTCTAACCACTAACTCGACACCTGGTGGGGTTTATCAGGCGAGTAACTCGTCTACTACTATTGCGAATGATAGGTCAGGAGAAGCTCTCCAGAACGCAAGCCATTTATTTGCATAGTCGCCAGGTCATGTAATGATCTTGCCACTTTTTTCCGCCATGCCACGCAGCCTACACCATGCATGTAACTCCATAACTCTTCAGGATAACCCATGATTGAGAATTGATTACCTATACAGTTGCGTTTCTCAAATAGGGAATCACCTGCTGGTGGCCTGTTCTAGAACTCCTAATATATAACTACTTAGCTTCTGATAATGCTGCAGCAGCAGCTCGTCCAAACACCCATATAATGGTATACCGATCACCTGTGATCAACCACACATTACACACAGAGGCGTGATAACATTACAGCAAACAAAAAAACCTATAAAACTCCTTGACCCCACCTGTCCGGGAGAACCCCCGCATTATCGCAAGCCTCTGGCCGGCCTCTCTCTTTCATTCTCTCTCTCTCTCTCTCTCTCTCCTCTCTTTCTGCGGGTTTTTTTATGTGGTTACAGTTGCTCCTTTTGTCATTGTACCCCTACACTAGTGCGTACCATTTGGGTTTGTTTCGAACTGGGTACCATCTAGCTGAAGTCTTTTGAGAGATTTGAACCATGGTTTTTTATTAGCGAAACATGAATTCAGCGCTGTTATCAACTGAGCCAACGGGGAACTGATAATTAGATTACAAATAGTGATAATTATCTTTTATGAATTGTTGTGCAATAATAGCAAACAGATCAATCAGACTGATAATATACTGATAGCTACATTTTGAAATTATTGGCAACAGTCTATAATTTATGTAAATATATATAAATATATATGCTGGCGTTACCGATTGTAATCTATAGGTATATGATCCCTCTGCTCTGTGAAACAGGTGCGAATTCGCAAACAATGAATGCATAGCTGAGATAGCTAATGTGTTGTTTTATTTATATGTTAAATTACACTTGAAAATCGCTGGTTCAAATCTCGCTCTGTGTTATTAGTAAATGTTATTGCAGATAGTAGAGCACGCTGGACAACTTGATGATGATGATTGATGTTGATTGATGTTGATTGATGTTGATTGATGATGATTGATGTTGATTGATGATGATTATTATGATGATTGATGATGATGATGATGATGATGATGATGGTGATTATGATGATTTATGATGATGATTATGATGATTGATTGATGTTGATTGATGATGATTGATGATGATGATGATTATGATGATTGATGATGATGATGATGATGATGATGATGATGATGATGATAATGATGATTATTGTGATGATTGATGATGATTATGATGATTGATGATGATGATTATGATGATTAATGATGATGATTATGATGATTGATGATGATGATCATAGACATAATGTTGGATCACAAATACATACCACGCCTCATGTCTCCATACAAACTAATCAAACAAACACATAGTCATGCCCAGAGTCACATCGGCATGAGGGGATTACCCACAGGCCCTTCCACCTGCCTTGGCAACGCTCACTTGGCAGAATGCTAAACTGCCTACCATCTGCACCTCCACAGACTCTAGCATGCTCACATGTGACAC